>NRSV01000090.1:0-52521 GCA_002286855.1 Bipolaris cookei
TTGCCGCCGCCTGTCTGGAGGTCTGCAAAGGTCACCTCGTCGCCATCTGCGCCCCAGGTGTGTGAAAGTATCGCGTAAGGGGGTATGTCGCCATCATCGAAGCTGTGGATACTGAGCTCTCCGCTTTCGCTGTACTGTAAGAGCCGCATAGATTCGTGTGGGTGTATAGTAGGTATATGCGATGAGAGTGGGACTCGAAAGGTTGAATTTGGTAGCCTAGTCGTGCGGGCGCTTGTTGCTTGTTAGCTGCTTTCCTGCTAGATACAGATGGAAGGTCAGCATATAGAGACAATGACGAGCAGATGCACCAGCTAAGGTACCAGCGGGATCCCGTGATGCGTCAAGATGTCGCGAGCTGAGGCTGCTGGCTCTCGCTGTGTTGTTGACTTGGTGCTGAAGCCTGTGTGAAGCCCCAGGCGGGGTATGTAAGGCGTGCTATGCATGCGTCGTGCATTGCTCGCAAGGCTGAAGCGCGTCTGCATCGAAGGCTGCGGAGGATATGAGGCCCCTTGGCGCTGTTGGTAGGGGTCTAAGCACCGACGCGCTCAAAGCTTGCCCATTCCGATGCAGGACAAATGAGAGAGCAGTCACACAAATACAACACTTATAAATGACATCTAGGTTTAAATCTAACTCAAGATACCCTTTCTATCCAGCCTGCGCAACGCCGCGAAACCCCATCATACAGAGCCAGAGAAAGTGGTCTAGTACATCCTGGCTACAGGTGCTCTCCATGCAGATACCGGCGCATGTGTTAGCTCAGGCGCATCGATCCGCTGCGCTACTGTGGGCTTTGGCGACGGCAGGATCGGGACCGTCGATCCTTCTAGCGCGTCGCTCTTGCGCTTACGCCCGCGCTTCGGCTTGCCTACAAAAGCTTGCTCCTTCGTAGCACGCTTTGCTCTAGCCTCTTCGAGGTCTTGAAAACTCATCACCTTAGCTTTGCCTAGAACTACTGACTTTGTCGACCGGCGGGTTTTAGCTTCTCGATTAATCTGAAGGAGGAAATGATTACGATCTTTAAGGAGGGCCTGCTCAGCGAAGGATACCTTAGCCGCGCTTGCTAGTTTCTGTATGCGTCTCTGTAGACGGTCTTTGCTCGTCTTTTCAAGTACGTGTGTGTCCTTCGTGATTAGATCATGCAGCGACGTAAGCGCTTCTGTCGTCACTGGTGTTACTGGCGTGGTAGGCGTACGGGGCACATCGTCCAGCACATCAGCACTCGCAGTCTCGGTTCCTGGATTTGATATGTTGCTTACTTCCGCTGGAGGTTTAGGGACATCTCTGAGCACTCGTTCCGGGTTGAAAGGGAACAGGCCAGTTGCAGACCACCCAGCTCTGATGTTCCTTTTAGTTAGTGCGCGATCTCTTGCAGGGCTATAGAGATAAGTAAAATGCTCTTTGCCAACAATATCTACGCCTCCTTGGTTGAGTCGCTCAACTTGTTCACGATACGCACTTTTCAAAGGTGCAAAAGGGCCGACATCGCATGGCTGCAGCTTGTGAGAGGTGTGAGAAGGCAGACGACACAAGATAATGTTGTTAGTAAAGCAGAACTCTAGGATTTCGAGCGTTTCATGAGTCCCAAAGCCATCACAGATTAGCACTCGTGGGTTTCTACCTGCTCCCTCACGTGTCTGGGGGTCAAACACGCGCTTGAGCCACTCCAAGCTAATCTTAGAGTCGTTGTACCCATTCTCTGAGTGCGCATAGTGCCATCCAGGGGTGCTGTGGGTGGTCCAGTTACTGCGATGGGTCGATGCTGGCCATATGATAAGTGGCAGGAGGGCCCTTCCATCAGCACTGATGCACTCAATAGCAGTAACCATAGTGCGCTTGACACCCGCACCCCTACTACCTTGCTGATCGTCCTTGCCGACTAAGACTTTTGCGGAGCCAAGCATGCTTAGCATGACTCCAGTTTCGTCCATATTGTACACGTTTTCTGGCAGTACGCATGAATCCTGTAGTACCTGGCCAATCACATCGAACCACTCTACTATCTTCTCATATATATTGTTTCCGTGACGCTTCCAGTCTATCGATCTAACCCTTCTCGCCTGGAGTTCGGGGTGACGCTTCTCGAACGCTCGTGGCCAGTTCTTTCCTGGACGGTTGATCGACTCGCTCTTCGTGGACCGCTGGCGGGCTATGCTGAACGCTAGCGAGCGAAGGTACTTAACGCGCATAGGTTGTCCGAGACTAGACATTAGTAGCAGGAACTTTACAAGCGCCTTCTCCTCCTCTCGAGTCAAGTACTGCTGACTCTGAGCTTGCTCTGCTCGCGAGCGTCGTCCAAGCCTACGGTGGATCAGAGTTGAGACAGGGACATCGCCGTGCTCTGATCGAGCAGCACATGTATCACGCACACCCTTAGGCAGACGTTGTGCGAGCGCCTGGCTGGCTGGATCCATGTTCGTGGTTGTGGTGACTGAGGGATACCTCGAGCGAGAAGCCAACCGAATCCACCACCGGTCTGCTTCTAAGAATAGCCGGCAACACGCAACACCCGATAGAAGCTTCTAGGACTCTGCGCCACAGCTTCAGCCCTTTTGGCATAGCGCAGGTGTACATCGTAGGCCGCTAAGCGTTCGCAATCCAGCTGTGCCAGCGTTTTAAATCCTTTCGCTAATGCGAAGGAATGGCATACCGAGCCGGAAAAACTCGGAGCGCATCTGAACAGAGACTGCATATCTTTACAGTATAGCTAGAGGTTCTTTAGCTTACTCTAAAGTATATAGAATCTCCGAATAGGCAAATAGAGCTTCTGTAAGAGGTAGGACAGGGGTGTTTTGGCGTTGCACCTTCCCACGCTTGACACGAAAGACTCACGTACACCACTTAGGTTGCTGTAATTTTACTATTTAAAGTTTTGGATAGATAGAGGTAGATCTAGCGAGCATGTAAACGTGTATTTATATCTAAGAGCCTCTGCGGCTTGGGCGTAAGGTGCTTGCGCAGTGTTGGTAGTTCGTTGCGGAGGGATGTTCGACCCACAGGGATGGACGTTACTATGGCCGTCTAGAATAAGCAGCCGATAGACTCCAGCTATACAGTCGCTAGCGATTGCAGCTTCACCCCTGCTCTCAGTTGCAACACCACTTACGCCAACATGGGGACAGGGGTGCGCAGCCCCACCTACTCTATTAGGCAAGGTGTTTGGACGTGTTTATAGACAGCTTTTAGCTCGCCGCGAACGATAGTCGAGAATAAGCACGGAGTTGTGCATCAAAGTAAAGTTTTCTGTATAGATAAAGGCACTAATCTTTGGAAAGAAGTATATAGTTAGAGCAGGTAGGTTAAATATTGTTAACTTATAACTATCTAATTTGCTTCTTTTGAGTATCACAAAGTGATAACACCTAGAAGAAGTAATTGGAGTGTACTAGGGGGAGCGTAACTAGAAAAGCTACTAAGACGAAGAGAACTCAACGAGTATTGTCCTCCCAGATCCAGAGCCAAACGCAACTAGGCTGTCTTGGACAGCAGTACAGCTAGGAAGATAGTTTGGAGGAAGCCAAAGCATATCTTCTGAGTTGAGTGCTATCCACCGGTCTTTAACGAAGATGTGCCCTGGAGGATGCCGTTGAGAGGTTGTCCTAGAGAGTGCTGGTGAAGGTATGGGTACTGATCCTCGATTCGTTTCTATGTGTGCTCCATCCCTCGAGAAGGCCACGCTGCTGACACTGTCCGTATGGCCCTCGAGCGTCTGCAGCAGCTGGCCCGTCTTCGCATCCCACACTCGCACTGTCTGGTCATCTGAAGCGGATGCTAGTCGATCTCCTGCTACCGAGAAGGCCACACTGCTGACCCAGCCCGTATGGCCCTCGAGCGTCTGCAGCGGCTGGCCAGTCTTTGTATCCCACACTCGCACCGTCTTATCAGCTGAAGCGGATGCTAGTCGATCTCCTGCTGCTGAGAAGGATACGCTGCTGATCCAGTCGGTATGGTCCTCAAGCGTCTGCAGCGGCTGGCCCTTCCTCGCATCCCACACTCGCACTGTCTTATCCCACGAAGCGGATGCTAGTCGATCTCCTACTGCCGAGAAGGCCACGCTGGTGACACTGTACGTATGGCCCCTAAGGGTGTGCAGCGGCTGGCCAGTCTTCGCATCCCACACTCGCACTGTCTGGTCATCTGAAGCGGATGCTAGTTGATCTCCTGCTACCGAGAAGGCCACGCTGCTGACCCAGCCCGTATGGCCCTCGAGCGTCTGCAGTAGCTGGCCCGTCTTCGCATCCCACACTCGCACTGTCTGGTCATCTGAAGCGGATGCTAGTCGATCTCCTACTGCCGAGAAGGCTATACTATTGACCCAGCCTTTATGGCCCTCAAGGGTGTGCAGCGGCTGACTAGTCTTCGCATCCCACACTCGCACCGTCTTATCAGCTGAAGCGGATGCTAGTCGATCTCCTACTGCTGAGAAGGCCACGCTGCTGACCCAGCATTTATGGCCCTCAAGGGCGTGTAGCGGCTGGCCAGTCTTCGCATCCCACACTCGCACTGTCTGATCACCTGAAGCGGATGCTAGTCGATCTCCTGCTACTGAGAAGGCCACGCTGTTGACAACGCTCGTATGGCCCTCGAGCGTCTGCAACAGAGGTCCCCAGTCTTCATCTAGCCCACATTTTACCTGCACTTCCTTAGGCATCTCCTGCCTAAACTGATGCCGCACTATGCTTCGCTCTGGCGCAAACACCAACGCTCCATAGTACACCTGCAGCGGCGCTTCCTGGATGCCAGATCCACTCCACATCGCGAAGCGCAGTGCATCGTGCACGACGTTCAACATCATCATACTTGCTATTCTCTTACGCATAGTTTAGTAACAATATTCTTGTTAACTATGCTAATTAATAAACTTACATCAAGGACCGCTTCTAGCTGCTGCAGCGCTAACATCGCTTCTGGCATCTTTTGCAGCAGACTCATCGCCTCTAGCCAGTGCAGCAAGTGCTTTTGGAAGAAGCGGTGAACTTTGCCCCCATCTACTAACATATCGCTGCAAGCATGTCTGCCTACCTGCAAATGCTCGACCCAGTACTCACATGCATACGCGATCTGCGGCAGACAGCTGCCCCGAACTCGACCCGTCGCCTCCTGTATTCGCACGCCAGGCTTCTGCAAGCTACACATGTCTCTCCGCAGCGTGCTGTCCATTGTGTCTAGCAAGCGATAGGTCATCTGTTCCTGCTCTTCCTCTAGTGGGCCACTAAACACCTGCTGGCCGCTGCCTGTGGTAAAGAAGTCTCTAGCAGATAAATGGATAAAGGACACAACATCTTCACGCATAGTCAAGAATGAGCCGCAACGGTTAACAAGGTCGGCGACTGCTTGTACGTTACTGAACTGGTCTCTAGGAAGGCCTGCAGCTACGATGAGCTCTCTAAGCTGTAGCGGCCGGAAAGCGAGCGTGATCGACCGAAGAATGGCCCTACAGTACTCTGCAGTCTTTGCATCCTGCCCTGCGATCTGCGCCATCATCCGCTCGTACAGCGGGCCGAGTCCTGGCGGTAGTGCGTGCAGCACCTCTCGTGCACGATAGAGTGGAATGCTCTCTAGCTCTTTACACACCAGTGACACCCATAAGAAGGTGCCTTCTGCCTTGTCACGGAGCTGCTGTTGCACCTCTGCTTGCAGCCCTCGGTCATACTTCTGCATAGTTGCTAGCCATTGTACCTTGTACTCAACAAAAGCCGCCACCGCTCTTGATACATGGCTCGCCTTGACCTCGAGACTCACCTTAACACCAGCTATATCTGGCTGTAGATACCACTCGATCTCTGGTATGTTGCGGCTGGTCACCAGCCACTTGACCCTCGATCGCCGCCTAAGGCTGTCGTCACTGACGATGCGCAGTAGCTCAGACAGGCCAGACGTGCACTCGTCGAGCGCATCAACAAGTACGTACGTTGGTGGCAAAGAGTTATCGTTGAGCATGTCCGACAGTATCTCTCTTAGTGCGTAAATAGCGCTAGGCCCATCGAAGAGCTTGCCTCCTATAGCCTCGTACCGCGTCTGCAAATATTGCATGAGCTGCGGTCTTTGCGCAACGAGCAAGTACATAAGCCCACGAAGGACGGACGCCACGTTGTTGAGCTCTGGCCGTGTGCTCTGGCAGAAGAAGTACGTCACCAGACATGATTGAGAGCCAAACCATAGTCCAGCAATCATTTTCGATATTGTCCACGGCGACAGCCTGACTTTATTTCTTCGAGACAGCTCGGTAATCACCCCCATCATCATCATCGTCTTGCCTTTGCCCGGGTCGCCCTTGATCCACAGCAGCCGCGACTCGTCCTGCATCCTCCATCGCTGGAAGGTGACGTCGTCCAGTATCCATGCGTAGCAGTCTCGGAGCAGTGTGTCCTTGTCGCCCTCGATGCGCGCGCGGTCTTCGCGTGGGTCCGTCACCCGCAAGTCGCGCAGGCACTGGTGGGATAGTTCGTTAGCCTCGCGAGGCCTTTCCGGAAAGTTCACGTTTCCATAAACGTTGCCGTAGATGTTAGTGGAGTCGCCGTCCGCTCGGTTTCCGCTATACGTTGTGTTGTCTCTAGCATGGTACTGCATTGGTGCGGTCTACACGGAGTTCCGTTTAGCAAGTGTCTCCACTTACTAGGATTGTGTGAGAAGCGGAATCACGCACTAACCTAGTCTTTCCTATGCGACTTTCCTGAATCTTTTCTCTTCTTCTAACCGTTAGAGAGGGCGCTTGTCACTTACTGTGAAGCCGTTACGGCCTTTGCTAAGGAAGGCGGCTGAGGCGCGGGCTCGCATCTCGCTTCGAGCCAAGGCTTCAGCTGACCGGTAGACAAGGTACCATAAGGCGTTGCACTTCAGCCGCGATGATCGACAAGGCACTTGCACATCGACAACCAACAGCAACATTTCTAGAGCATGCTTTGTTGTAATGAGTAACACGAGCCTGGCAGTGTGGGCAAGAGTAGATGAGCGACACAGATGGTGTTGCCCATGTATCTCTGCAAGTTTGAGTGAGCCAATCACATCAGCACCGCTGGGCATAGAATACGCTGGAACTTTGGCGGCGACAGCCCGAAGAGCCATTCCCTGTGCTCGCGCGGCACTCCCGCCAAGCAATGTAGAGTATCGCGCGAGGTGTATACTGATCTTGCACAGACAGACCCCCGGAAGCATGGCACCGCACCTCGCTACCTCGCAGTACCACCTAATCCGCGATATGATCCTCGACGAGACGCTCACAGCCGCTCAGATAGCGACAATGGCTGGCTGCAGCAAGCGCTCGGTCAAAGCAATACGATCTAACCTCCGCCACTTCCGCTCTACAAAGGCCCCTGCGAATGGTGGGGGGAGACGACAATTGATCACGCCGCCGATGCTAGACGCGCTGCGCGAACGCCTGGTCGAGAAACCAGGCCTGTACCTAGAGGAGATGGCGCTGTTCCTGTGGGACGAGTTTGGCATGCTCGTCTCTACACACAGCATCAGTAGAACTCTGAGAGTGGTAGGATGGTCGAAGAAGGTGGCCTGGCAGATCGCGAGAGAGCAGAACGCGGACCTGCGAGACTTCTACTTGTATAACCTAACATAGTTCTAGTCATACTACCTTGTCTTTATTAACGAGTCTAGGTGCGATAAGCGTATTAGCTTTAGGCGGATAGGCTGGTCGCCCTACGGTGTAGCACTAGTTTAGGTTGCCAAGTTCCACCGCGACCGGCGATATCAGATCCTGCTAGCGTACACTTAGCATGGGATCCTGCTCTCGCGAGTATTCTAAGGCTCGATAGATAGCACTATTTTTAAGGACTATATAGAGTAACTACTCCCCCATTGCGGTAAGTGGCTAGAACTAAAGTCTGTGCTAGTGATAGATAACGCATCGTTCTACCACACGGAGTGACTCGAGCAGATGTGCTATAACGCTAGTATCAAGCTAATATACCTGCCCCCTTACTCACCTGATCTGAACCCGGTCGAAGAGTTCTTCGCCGAGCTAAAGCTGTTTGTTAAAAAGACCTGGCGTGCCTTTAAGGAGGCCCTAGAGTAAGGCTTTAATGCGTTTTTAGAATAGTGTATAGATATGGTAGAAGGAAAGTAGGAGAGTGCTAGAGGCCACTTCAGACACGCAGGAATCACAGTCGAGGAGTTCTAAATTTGTACGTGTAGGTATTTAGTCTAAGTAGAGTAGAAGTTATATATAGTCATGACCTAACAAGCTAAACATAACTAGGCTTGTCTTAATCTATAGTAATTCAACTAGTAGCTGCTATCTACTACTGGACCCAGTATTCGATGTCGCGTATGAAGCGCCGAGCGACGCCAATCTTTATACCCCGTGAGATGAAGAAATCTAGATTCTGGTCGCTATGAAGCTGCTGCAGGTCGAGTCCGTACTCTAGAGCCATGTCACACATATTCTAAACGTCGTCATTCTAATCTTCCCTTCTAACTCGCGACTGCTGCCACTCACTGTACTCCTCTACCGCGACATCTAAGAAACCGGGCATGTCAAGACGAGACTTAGTGTGCACTTCGGTTAGACCTGATGTGGGGTGAGACAGCCCAGGAAGCACGTTTGTTATATGGATTGGAGCATAACCCGCCGGGACGCTATGACTGGCTCTTTAGTGTCTTTCTAGCTGCTGTTGCTCTTCTGCGTAGAGCTGCTGACGGACATCCTCCGGCACATCATCATGTGACAGCAACTGGCCCCCCTGTACCACATGCCTAATCAAGGCCTTTAGCTGATGCGTTCTTAGCTTATAGTGCTTCTTTCCGTGCGGGTCCCGCCAGCAGTGAGGCCCAAGACTGCAAGGCGGGCCTGGGCATCGCATCATGTTGTATACTTCCTGCCAGATGGATGGTTGACTAGTCGTTCCTTCCTCGGCATCAGCCTGTGAGTCTCTTCCAGCAAGCATCTGCTGCGTGGCGGAGAGATGTCCTCGCTTCCCGCTTCTCGCTGATGCCGCCGGCGCTGGCTATCCTATCTCTACGTAGTTGAACGATACGTCGACTCTTAGCTTCTTACCTGCGCGAAACGACTCGCTCTACTAGGAGAGCTGTCTCTCTACTAAGAACCAGTCGGCATCTATTTCACCAAAGCGCTTCGTCAAGTCACGTTTTGAACGCTCGGTCATTGACACGACGACGTTAGTGTCTTCGCAGGCCACACGCTTACTCGGCGGCAGCTTCTCGAGCTTCTCACGCAGGAACAGCGACCAGCAGAACCTGGGTGCTAGCACAAGGTCTGGCTCTGTGTCCTTAGAAAGGAGCTTGTTGTTCAGCGTGACCTTCCACTCAATCGAGTAGTGGAGGCAGGTCTGTGGCTCCTCATCGTATGTATCGTTTTCGTTCCACTCATCTAGGTTTAGCAGTTCGAGCTTGCCTAAAAGCGGCCTTATATGTCTCACACTACAAGTGCCCCTGCCTAGATTGTCCACGATCGCTTGTTGGTATACTACAGCCGGAAACGGTGACTGGAGTACAAACGGCTCGCTCCGAGAGGTCGACGGGTCTCCCGTTGCCTGGGTATCAGGGATCTGGGACGGCGTAAACGCGCCTGAAAAGTGGGATCGGCCGAGCGGGAACGAAACTGGCTTGCGGTGGTGGCCTGAGTGGGCAGGTCCGGCGATCGGCCGTAGGCTGCTGAGACCCTGAGGTGGCTAAACAGGACCCACGCCGGGATCTAGCAGTGCCTCGAGCAGGCATCGCTGGAGGGCTGTGTCACTGTGCAAGGCCGACTATTGGCATGCACTGTTGTCGTGACGTGTCGTTGAGTTCCCCAACAAGAAGGCAGACGGTCCGTGACGGCAGATCGGGTAAGCGCCGCCTGAACGGAGTGTGCGAGCTGAACGGCCGACAGCCAGCGACAACAGGTACTCATCGGTCCACGCAGCCCCCGCCGCCTCAGCCTTACGACAGTCTTCATGTGCAACGATGCTGGATGTCGCACACACCACATCACCCACTCTAGTCGCTGACTATGCTTAGCACGATACGATGGCCGCTTTTCCAGTTCCGATTGAGGAGAGACGGGGGCATATAGATCCTGCGGCGGTGCTCTCTCCTCTGCATGCTCCTACCCACACACAGACGCCTTCAAAACCCCTGCATACAGTAACTTCACCGCGAACATAAGCAGCTGATGCAGTTCTGCCAGGCTTGCGGGAAATGCGGAAAAGCACCGACCCGGTTATCGAACACGCTCCGCCTCGTACTCATACTGCTTCTCTACTTGACTAATGCAGTTGATCCCATAATCGTCGCGATTCACGGCCCGAACGAGTACTGTGGGCAACAGTGGACGGGTGATGGTCGCGCGTTAGGGCGATGCGATCGACCGACAGTAGGACATGGGAGATACGGAGAGCAGGGCGGATACGGGCACGTATGGCTGGACGTACAGTAGGCAGGAACAATAGCAGTGGTAACAAGATGTCTATAGTTCGCTTCAACGAGCCTGCCGAGTTGTTCGACGTCCAGTTTAGCGTGCTGGAAGTACCGCACGTAGAGCAGCTCTTTGGTTGAATGGAGGAACCAGTTCCGATCCGCGAAGTGCTTCAGTACAATGGCTCTCGTGTAACAGCCATAGTGCACGGCTTAGGTGGCGGTCGACGGCAAAAGCGTAGACAAGCTGAAGCAAGGCTACGCAGCAGCAATCGACGAACATGCACAACATTGACATTGACATTGACATCGACATTGACATCGACAACTATCATGATCCGGTTACTCTTCTCATGTCACAAACGCGTGAGGATCCCCAACAAGAGTCAATTGCTAAGAGTCAAAGGAACAGTAGGACAACAGCTGCATGATAACGCGACAATAGATGATTTAGTTCACGTAGCCAGATTTCGATTGACTAGCACTGGAAAACGATCTTGTCTAAACCAAAAGCGACGGTATTGTATGCTCAACGTCAAGGCCACGAAGACATGCCGAACATCTCTTAGCCATCTTCCGACTGTGCCTGCTTGGCATCGGAATTTGCACGGATAAGAGCCACAAGTGCTTCTACGTTGGACCTACCATTGAGAGTCATACCATCTCCGTTGGCGCCGTTTCCTTGGTACAGCCTCTCTGTGGATTGCTGAAGTTGCCGTTCCACCAAGTCAGTATTAAAGACCATCCCATTCTGTGAGGCAACGTTCCCAACCCATGAGGCCTTGTCATTAAGCTCTGAAGCTTGAGTTCCTCTACCAGAGGATGCTGTTCCACTAGCTAATGTGGTGTTCCGTTAGCAAATGCTCGCCCAAGATAGTTGGGCACTTATAGGTCTATAGAGGAGTTTTTGCCCAACTTAGTACCATCTACAAGGTGGTGTCTTCAACTTAGGGAAAGCTTCGCTAGCTTACCTTCTGCAGGTATCTCAGCCTGGTCTTCCCAGGTAAAGTGCAACAGACTGTTTTCTCCAATATTACTGAGCGGGGTGCTGCCCAGTACAGGCTGTCCGAGAAACATCAGGCGCTGTTGGTTCACCGGAATAGCCTCGAGCTCTTGAATCTTTTTCTTGACTGTCTGGATGTCGTCGGTCGGGGACACTGCCACAGACAGTGTTTTATTATCTGCATTAGTCTGTAAGCGACGCATAGGTCATGGATGTGGTCTAATAAATAAATCCACTCACCCAGTCTGATCCGAATCTGCATTTTTATTGATGTGTTTGGCGAAATCGATGCTTTATGAATGACTCCTCAGTAGTGATAGGGGCCAAGAACAATAACGGCAGCTAAGAGTTTACTTATGACGCGGGAGGGACAGACATCCTGCTGCAGCAATCAACCCTCCTCTTTTCATTGGCTAACCAGAAAAACACATGAATTTGGGGGGCGCTGGTCCTCCGGTTTGATAAGCTAACGGTGAGCCAATAGCAGGATTCACTCTAGTAAGACTGCTATAGATGTTCAGCACTAAATGCAGCCGTATGGTGCCAGATAGCTTGGGCAGGACAACCGACATACATGCTATTTCTGTTGCGTTTTGGTGTTATATAGGAAATCGGGGTATACACTACACGTTCGAGGCCAATACCTTTGTACAAGCGCAATAGATGCGCGGTACGTCTCTGCCGAGGAAGAGCTAACACAATGAAGAGAGGACAAGGTGGTTAGAAGTGTGGCAAAAGCATGTCACAACTGCAGCCGCCATAGCTCAGCTGAACCTGAGAGCTTGGCATGACTGCCAGTAAGAAACGCCGTCTTGATTACTGAGGCGTAATCCACTAGCCGTAGTTACTTAAGGCTCGCAAGGGTGGTGCAGGTGCAATATAGGGCAAAACCGATGCTGCATATCTCGATAGTGACAAGCATGGTTTGCCCGCTTCATTTCTATAGTGTGTGCTAGTATGGTATCGTGCTGTTTATCTTCTAGTAGTCTGTGTTGATTCTAGGACTATAACGATAAAAGCAGAGACCTTAACAATGTGGAAACGGCTGCGATAAGGCCACTTTATCACCCCCTCTTCGCTCTCAGGATTGCCGCTATTCCAGCCGCATCAGCATTACCCTGGAGGATAGTACTCCTTCCATTTGCCTTGTTGCCCTGATATACCCTTTCTGTAGGCGCGTGGATCTGTCGCTCGACGAGATCTGTGTTGAACATGTCCGCTTCGTCAAACGCCTCGTTGTCGATCCACGACACTTTGTTCACGAGATCCAGCGTTCGTACCTCTTCAGCTGTAAGAGCTATCACGTTGTTATCTATATTAGTTAGTATACGCAAGTATAAAGATACCGCTGCATAGTACCTTCTTCATCTAGGCGTCGTTCTTCAAGGTAAGCAACCACGGAAAGTCTCTCGCCAAGGACCCTTTGCACGTTTTGGTCAACCCGCTGGACTACTGCTAGAGCAGCCGTGAACCCAGTGCGCATAGACCCGCTCAGCCCGACGTGCGTTGTGACGATCATTGCGGTAAGGTCTGCTTTCGCCCGGTCTAGTTGAGTCATAGCATTCTCAAGCTCCCTCTCATCTCTGTCACCACTGATGAAAGCATGCGTGTACTGCTTAGTCTTGTTTCTTGTCGTTCGAGCAGCAAATGTATCAAGCTGGCGTTGCAGCTTCTCTCCTATATCGATGATTACCTGAACCTGCTTCTCGATTAGAGGCGTCTGTAGCTCGGGTTCGTCTTGCACAAGTCGCAGTGTGCTAAGTAAGTTGTCTAGCTGGTTTTGGTAGCCATCAAGGCGGTCTGACGCGCCGTGGACTTTTGCCCTCGCATTCTGTATCTTTTGAACGATGGTAATCGCCTGACCGAGCAGTTGAGAGACAGCGGCTGTGCCGCCAATCACCTCCTAGCATGCCCCGTTAGATGTTGTCAGATAGTAAAACCAGTCTTGAACACACCAATCCCGACATTTAGGACTAGTTATTCGAGTTTTCTACGCAGGCGTTGTAGAGCGTGTTGTTCTGTTTTGTCGTGTAGGTGTAGGTGGGGCTTGAGGCAACATGGTGGAGTTAAGCGCCCACTGCTCAGCTACAGACTTGGCAGCATGAGTGCATCCACTCGAGCCTCGATGCTTCCCGTTCACTTCGTTAGCCTATTAGTGTTTGACTGCGATTCGAAGAGGTTGCTCATAGATATTGAACTCCTGCACTCTTGATGGGACGACCCGCTTGTTCCCATCGGCTATATAGAGCAGCCTTAGACCAGGCCCCTTGGTGTAAGTCACAGACTGCTGTAACAGGACAGAGGTGCTGTCACTGACCCAAGCACAAGGGAGCAGGAAGCACAACGGTGTCGAGCGTCGTTCACGATGCACTACGGTTCGCGATGTGGAGCGGAGCCGGGATCCAGGAAGCGCCGCTGCAGGTGTACTACGGTGCGCTTGTGTTTGCACCAGCAAAAAGCATTGTCAAAAAGCAATTCGAATTCCAAATGCCCTGCTGGATAAAGAGATTGCCTGTTGTGGACGAAGACTGGAATGCATTGCTGCAGACCCTAGAAGGACATGTCAGCCCGGTTACAGCTGTGGTATTCGCGCGAGACGGCAAGACACTAGCATCGGCGTCCCAGGACAGTACAGTCAGGATCTGGTACGCGAACACAGGGGCTATCCTACACATATTAGAGGGCCACTTAGATCATATCAAGGCCATCGAATTCTCTCCAGACGGACGGTGGATTGCGTCTGCATCTAAAGATGCAACGGTTAAGCTCTGGAACGTAGCGACCGGAACCCTCGGACATACATTTACTAAGCATTTGGGTTGTGTCAACAGTGTAGCTTTCTCCCCGGATAGCAAGTTGATCGTTTCGGGATCAAACGATCGCGTTGTTGGTTTGTGGGACATAACGGGTGACGTAGCTCATTACGAACTTCGTGGTCATTCCAGCAGGGTGAATACTGTTGTGTTTTCGCCGAGCGGCCTTAATATTGTGTCCGCGTCGGATGACTGCACACTCCAACTTTGGGATACCGTGGGGAAAACATGTTTGCGGACGCTGAAGGGGCATATTGGTAGGATTAGGGACGTGAAGTTCTCGCCTGACAGCTCTCGAGTGGCGTCTGCATCCTACGACAACACGATAAGGTTATGGAATCTGACTACTGAAGCCGTCTTGCCGCTCGAGGGACACTCAGGCTGGGTGAACACCCTCGACTTTAGTCCTGACGGCAGCTCATTGGTGTCTGCATCTGACGATTTCACTGTTATGATATGGAGTGTAGCGACGGGCGAAGAGCAGCAGAAGATCGACAGCTACTCTACCGGAGTCCGCGTTGCAGCATATTCCCCTAGCGGCAACTTGATCGTCACCGCATCCTGCGACACTTCAATCGAACTTTGGAACCCCGCCACTAAGACGATGCTACAGCCTCTTACTGGACACTCAGCATTAGTAAACGCCTGTGCAATCTCACCTGATGGTAGATCAATAGTATCTGCTTCCGACGATGCCACTGTCAAACGATGGGACATTAACATGCACGCAATGATGCAGCGTTCCAAACGCGAGCCTCTGTCAGTCGATGCCGTTGGATTCTCTCCTGATGGAGCCTCATTCGCTTTTAAATTATCTGATGGCACAGTAACACAATACGATTCGCTCTCAGGATCACAACAGCAGACCCCGCCTGGTCAGCTTGGTCACGACAAGTTCTTGGCCTTCTCACACAATGGCTTCATTTCACAATCGCTAACTGGTACCATCAGTCTGTGGCACTCTGCACAACGAGTGTACACAACTGCAAATCCGGATGCAGTGGTGTCTATTGATGGAGATTGGGTTTGCCGAGGGGGACGGAAGCTTCTTTGGCTTCCTCAATGTTATCGACCAACTTGTGTGGCTACCTCCGAGAGTGCCGTCCTCCTGGCGTGTAAATCACGGTCTCCTACATATCTCGAGATTGATAAGAGCTATGGCTTTTGAAGGCCAGTCGCAAGTCAATCTCTCGAGCTACATGAAAACAAACATCAGTTTTCGATACCATCTTCGCTTGTGGATGCGGTATTATGTGTTGCAGCCGCTACGTCCCTTTCGCATACAACTAGGCTATATACATGCACGCCTTCATGTTGCCTGATCTGTAAAACAAGCGATCGACAAGATGCCACTGTAGACAAAACCCTATATGTGTAGGGGCGCTGCGGTTGTGCGCAGTAGCAATCTCACGAATCAATTGTAACACTTGTGAGATGTAAGCACAGATAGCATAAACAGTTGCTGTGATCGTAGAGCGTCAAGAGTAAATTCCATTTGTTTATGAGAAATGCTAGCCAACTTGGATATGGCAGACAGCGTGAGACGGTTAAAGTACGGATACAACCTGCGCTTTGCCTTGCTCGTCGTGACCCTGAAGATGTATGTGGTGATTCGCACGCGCTCGCACGTGGATCCCGCCTGCTGCAAGGCGACAGTCTATCGACTGAAGTGCTACAGATAATAACGCTACAGCGCAGGCAGCAGCGCAGACAGAGACACCACATACAGTAGCAGAGCTTCAGCAGCAGGCAAAGCTTCTTCAAGACCGGCTTCAACGGGGATCACAGAGCCCAACGAGCCAGCTTCTTCGCCAAGTCATTAAAGGCTGTCAGATTGCAACGCAATCAGCAACAATACTTGTAGACGAGAATAAGAAGCTACGTGCAGAAGTCCAGCGCCAACAACAAAAGCAGGACCGGCGGCGTCAATATATCGCTTCTGGTGGGGTGCTCCAGGTCCAACAAGCTCAGCAGATGGCTGTCGAGGCAGAAAGGGTGGTGATGGAGGCTGGCCAGAGCCAGGCTAGTGAGCGACGTCGGCGCGCGCCGCCGGCGTGCATGAAGTGTCACATTCAAGGAAATACTCGGACTACATGTAGAGCTAAATAATTAATTATATCTCTTAATCCTATCTGATTTTATCACGTTGTTATGGATCAATTGCATAAAGCGTCGTGTCAGGTTGAGTGGGGTGCGCAGCTTACTGATCTGCGCAGCTGACTGATCCCGCACGTTATTGTTTAAGTTGGTTCCAACCACGCAATCATTCTATATGAATTGTTACTTCTAGATCTAGCTCCGCGCAAGTTCGTGACAGATGCTGTTACTTTGTACTGACAGAAGCTAAAGCGGTTGCAGAAGGTACTGTAATCTGCCTCGCTAGGATCGATTGCTAACATGGCCCAAAGCTGTCTATTTGATCAGCGAATGCGCCTTACCTGTTATAGCAGGTGGGGCTACAGACCTCCTGCCAGCAAATTGGCGAAAACAGTGCGCAGCAGCGCGAACGGGTGAAGCTGCATTCGCTAGCGACTGTACGAGCCGCTGTATGCTGGTTAAAGTGCTTTACCCACTCTACGCCAAGCTGATCAGTTGTCCAGCCATTGTCTGAGACGCCAATAGTCCAGTCTAGTGGGAGATTATGATACCAGCTGCTCTGGTGGACCTTGCCAGACAGTATTATAAACGGTGGCAGAGACCAGCCAGACGCGTTAACGCACTCAATCGCTGTAACCCACTCCCTATTACCTGGCTGTACAACGACCGCTCTACCAACTCTGTCAGAGCTAGTCACGACTTTTGACGTGCTAGCGACGCCCATCGCGAATCCAGTCTCATCAAAGTTATAGATGTCTTGATCTAGAACGCCGTACGTCTGGCGCGTCTCCTCTACTAGCTTAAACCAGGCTGTAATCGCGATAGGATCCTCACAGGAGGCACGCTGACTATGCAATCGTCTAGTCCATTTTGTCTGAAGCTCTGGCTGGCTCTGGATAAAGCGCGACACCCATTTCTTGCCAATAGGTGCTGGAGGTGGATCTTGGCCGCGCGCAGCGAGTAGAGCGTCTGCCATCCGTCGCACGTCAATGATATGGGGCGGAAAACCACGTCGGTCAAGGTCTAGAATCCACTGTACAAGAGACTGTTCTTCAATAGGTGATAGCTTGCGGTTGACAGAGGCTGTCTCTGATCGTGGTTGGATACCATGGATGCGTGTGTGTAGTGTAGATTGTGGTACATCAAAAGCTTTTGCGAGAGCACGAATAGATTGTTTTGGATTATTACGATAAGACGCGATAGCAAGGCTTATTCTGCCTTCACGAGAAGTCTGTATAGAACGTTGTTGTCGCGGCATGGTGGTGGTTGTGGAGAGCGTCGCGTCAAGCTTGGTGGGGTGCCCAGCTTACTGATCTGCCCAGCTTACTGATCCCGCACGTTAACTACTAGTTACACACATAGTATTACACGTAAGCCGAGGTGTTGACGTACAACAACTAGGAGTGCCTGGGCTCATGTCTCACTGGCAGGTCCACCGTAACGGTTCCATAACGATCTTCTGGATCAATGTTAGCCCGCCTTCCAATCCGCTGTCCAGCGAAACAAACGCACCAGGATCATTACGAACTTCTCTAGCGTATAGTATCCTCTGAGGCCACTCCTGCTTAGCGATACTATCGCCTTTCTCACTACTTCTCCAAAAAGTGAAACTTTTGTATTTTGTGTCTTTGTTCAAGAAACGAGTGTAGGTGCAGACTGTCCGGAACGCACAGCTGTCGCAATTGCATTCACATTTCTTCCAACCCTGAACTGATCCACAATGCATGCATACTAACTCTAAGCAGCTGACCCATCCGTCTTCTTGATCGGGCGCGCTGCTTACGAGCCTCGTTAGACGACCGACATGCCAGCAGCACATCCTCGGCGGAACCTTGAGTACCTCTATCACTGAATTTTGTCGAATGTGAGACCGGCGGTTACAGATAGGGCTGCTCGATGAGCAGAACATGCCCGTTGGATAGCTTTTTTGACACAAGATGCACCACTCGTGTGTGGGCGCAGGGTCTGGTGGTGCAATATACGAGCGTATTGCTAGACGCGCGCAATGCGAGACTTTGTGTTCCGACCACGATTGTGGATTGATCTGTACTTGGGCATTGACGATCCTGTGCGCTAGCTTCAGCGCGACTAGCCCGTCTAATGGAAGGTAAGCGCAAATCTCGGATAAGAGCTCTTGCGGTAGCAGCAATAGTGGCGACATAGGGTCAGAGGGGAAAGCGTATGTTCCGAGCACATCGTCGTGATGTAGGAGTTATACAAATAAGCGAGTACAAGAGAGTAAAGTCAAAACAAGAAATAAAATCAGCAATGACGGTCGTTCCGCGTTTCAGGTGAGCATTGGTGATACCTCGGGAGCAGTATCTTATCAGCAGATCAGGTGACCAACGCTATAAGTGACAACTGCGTGGTTGTAAAGTTTTACCGTATCCTTGTCTATCGTGACGGTCATTCCGGTGTGCCGGAACTAACCAACTATCTAGAGAGAGTCGCGAATTCTTGAGGAATTGATTGGTTAGTTCCGGCATACCAGCATGTCCTTCGCGAAAAAACACGCTTGAACGCTTTTCGGTTTTCATTCTCAATGTTCAAGACCGTCGAATTAGTGATTTATATGCATGTTTGTTCATTGAACGCTATGTGAGCATCGTGTGATGAAGTGGGACCACGAGCTGTACATGGTTATGGCGTTCTTTTGATGGTTTCATCATCAGGGCAGGCAATTTGTGACGAATTCCAGATGATTACATAAACCGTGCGTGTGGAAAGGGGTGTTAGAGTGTACATAATCTCACATGGTCTCCAAACAACGTCGCTTAGCTGTCTGTATAGGCGAGTCGTCTAAGCGTCTCTTTTTGCTTGTTACGACTGGAGCGGCGTGCGCATCCTTGAGCGCACTCCACTCAAGCATCTGTAGATCAACCAGGATTTTGAAGGTTAGAGGTGAAGCGCTGATATGATGGATACCGTCCCTGTGCAATCTCAAACGGATATCTAGTTCGTCGTCGAGCGAAGGAACACGCAAACATACGGGTTTGCCGAAGTTCCCGTGGCTATCAAGCCACCGTGATATCTTTTCTTTTGCATCACACACTTGCATTTGGATCTGGAACGTTGCTTCTAGACAATCAAGTTTCTGCATTAACTGGCAAAATGCGGGGCTGAGTCCCGGGATGCGACACCGAATCGTCCCATAACACGTATAGGAGCCTCGCTCATAGATGGGCATGCGTCCTGGCTGTAACTCAAAGTAAAACGTGAGAGCGATTGCAGCATCGGCCAAGTCACGCACAGCCGGGTCCGCTGTAAAGTAGGAGCTCGCCGCCTCAGCAAGACTCCCTATGGCGGAAACGTCATCTAGATCAGGTAACCCACCTTCTACGGGTAGGTTGAATCGATGGAGCCATTTATTTGTGCCAGCGGTCCCTCCGGGCAATGATGCGGCCATGATCTGTTGCATGAGGGCAAACCGCTTGTCCCCATTGAAATTCTCACTCAGGTAGTGGTCGGCAGTCTGCTGCAAAGAGCTGTTTCCGAAAAGCAAACTAGGATAGAAGCCTGCTTTGGCAACTTTTCTCGTAGTCGAAATGCCTGTTCCAACGGATACGAAGTGGTCAGCACGTCTCATACCAGGAGCCATTTTGTGCAGCTCTTGTACGGCAAGCATGCAGGGATTGTTGTCGCTCAGCCCACCATCCATGAACGTACTATGACCAGGCATCTTATGTGGCGTGAAATACCTATAGCTATCAGGCATCAGTTCATCGGCTATGATTTGGGACACTTACCATGGAGCGGCTGACGTACATCGTGCACTGTTTTTGTAAGCGTTGAGTTTATGTTTCGACAGAGCAACTCACGCGTCCTTGATGCGTATCTCACTTGTAGCATCTTCTGAGCGTAAAAGCCGGTACGTTGATATATTTGCACATTCCTGGTCGCTGTATCTTGAAGTCATTCCGTTATAGCTCGTTACTAGACATGTGTCGAGTGTGTCGGCATCGACGACAGGAAGACCGACTCGCGCTCCAATCGAAGACACATATTCAAGGTCTAGCATAGTAGAGTCACCAAAGACCTCCGTTAGTGCGTCCTCAATATCGCTGGCAGGAAAACGGCCATGGCGACACGAAGTGATGAGGGTATAAATTGTGGCAAGCAAACTTAAGCCAAATTGGCTTCGCCCACGAAATATGCGCGTTGCCAGCTGGTCAAACAAAGTAAAAGATTCCTCGGCTCGCATGCCCAAACCGTAGGTAGCGAGGATGACCAGAGCACCTGTACCACAATCAGCTAGATGCGGGCACGAGAATACAAAAAATACGAAATTCCCGTAGTAACGTACCTGAACTTGTTCCATAAGCGAGGTCAAAGTGTTCTTGGATTGGCATATCAAGACCTATAGCTTTTTCGAGTGCGCAAAGAAATTGAATGGGAATTGCTGCGCGGATGCCACCACCATCAATAGACAGCACACGAAGACCAGCAGTGGCGGGTTTTACGCGCACAGTGGCTTCGCATGACTGGGAGCAAATGGGGCAGCGATCTAATTCGTATAGATGTGGATCCTTTTCTGAATAACTTCCCATGGCCGTGAAGCATTTCTCGCAGATCAAATGGCCACACTTGAGCTTATGTTCCGGATCTGCTTGCACGCAAGCTAAACAGACCTTGTGAAGCTTTCTAGCCGCAAGAAAAGGTTGAAATTCCGCTAATAATCTCTTACGAGCATCCGGACAGAGCATCATACTTCTTTGCACGAAGTGCTGTTCGATAAGTGAGACTAGTCGACTGCCAAGCAGGAGTACTGGATTGCCATCATGTCTGGAATATTTCATTGCCTTGTTTCCAGCTGCTTCTATACAAGCGGACTTGTAGTGAGTCGTGAATACTTTAAGTGGATCAAAGACTTAGGCAAGTTAGCAAATCGAAGCTACGTCTCTACAGAACACTGACAAGGCACATCATATGCATAGTTATCGACCGTAAAACAGCCTGCAACAAATGGGACTGCAAACTCCAACATCTCATTGAAGTTATCGACAGAGTCGAAAACAATGCTCAGATACGTCTGCAAGCGCGCAGCCACGGGACGGTGAGATCGCGACGCAGCAATCATGTTAAACGGAGCTTGCTTATTGCTGATAAAATGATCGCAAGCCTGACGGAATAGAAGATCAAGGTGCACTGCATTTAGGAGTGTGTAGGTACGACCACGCTCGTTTCTGCTCGTATCTACTTCGCGTTTAATGCGGTCGGTCAGCGTCTGGGTGCTAGCATGCTTCACGTACACAGAGAGGCGAGAAGCCAAGTCAATCTTAGGCTGTTCCAAACGCGTACGTAAAAGATCCACTAGGTAGTCTCTCAAAACGGCCTCGCTTCGCTTTTCCGAAGATCCTGCCACGAAGAGTAATCGAGGCTGTACTTCGGCGCTGGCTTCTTGGTTAAGTGTCTGCTCGAGCCAGGGTACCATACGGTTCACCTGATGGTGCACATCGCGATTCCCCGTAGAGAAGAAGCACACCACGTCTGTAAATGGGCGGAGTAGTCTGCGATGTAGACTGTCGAAAGCCTCAGCTAAACTACCCACTTCCCACTGCAAAGCACGCACTGTTTGACGGTGACAAGGAGCGGCCATGGGCTCTACTACGGACGTACTCCGCTTCGAGATATCTTCGTGTGCGATTAGCATTGGATAGTCACTAAAAGCGGTAGCTGCGTCTAATCGTAAAGTTACTCCATGAGATGCTCGGCCATTCACGTAGGTTCTACTAGTGGGAAATGCATTGGCTAACAGTGTTCCCTTCCCAGCACTGCCAAGTACGACAACTAGGCTTGGACTCTGAGTGGCAGGTTTGTCTAGTCTTGTGACAATGTCATTCAGAGTACTAGCACAATGCAACAGAGATTTCTCTTTTCCATGAAGAGACAACCAGGACACGTGCTTGCAGCTCTTCATGATTGCTGGATCACGACAGCTGACCAAAAAATGTACCTTAAGTGCGGCTTCAGGACGGCTTAGTGAGTAGTAACTTAGCTAGGCATCGATATGTTATATAACACCACTATGACAACCGCGGATGCATGAGTAAAGTGATAAAGTAATTCCTTTACCTACATGTACATAATATGTAAGCACTTTCTAGCTATCATAAACATCAAATCTATGAAGCAATTTGCAGTTTTATATCCACGCTCGTGTAAGCAGATATATTTTCCTTCTTGAAATTTCTATGGTGAATGGGGAATTGCATAGCGACGCTGTTACCAGCGATCGTAGATCACATACATAAAGCGGCTGCACAGTGGCTATATAAACGTTAAGGCTACCATGCCGAATACTATTCATAATTCAATACAACAGATTCGCCAAGTATGAAACAAGAAGAGGAGAGACTTGAGTCAACTCAAAAAAAGCGGAGAACCAGGTAAGCAACCTCGTTCCATAGATGGATATGTGTGGTGGGCGAAGACTCGCTGAAAATTCGGTTCTCCTGTCGGTCATCACGCCGATAGGTAAGCAGCATGATGATTTGTGAATTTCATTCAGAAGGATCATTCTCACAAGGTGTATATGATGATCTTTTTGCCGAAATCAGTGAGAACATATGGAAAACATTTTCTCCAGCTACTCGAAAGTCGGCATAATTACTTGCCCTTATCTCGCAGCGACTAGTTAATGATACATTCTTACACTCTGCAATTTTCACTCTTGTATACTCCATAGCTTCTGGCTTATATAATTCATTGTTTCGTCTAGTAATGTCCCTCCCTGGGTCACGCAAATCCCCCCGTGCCGCAAGAAATGAGGGGTACTTTGTCTTGGGAAAACAATATTTCTATTCACGCGTTGTTTCTCTACTATTTTGATAGACAATCATGTTTCCTACCTTCTTCTTTAGGTGTAGATATCTCTCTTTACAAAAATTACGCTATTGTTGTTGCATCGGCGCTGATGCGCAGAAGACGCCTTTTCTAGAGACAAGCAACGACACCGCTGTAGATAGCCTCTATCAAGCCCTAATACACCCCTATACTAATAAACGAAGCTGTACACATTAAGGTAACCTTCAGCTATGCTGAGGAGCCAATCCCATCCCTTGGTGTGGTGTAGCGCCTATATTCATGCGTGATCGCCACCCCTGTCGGTACTTCCCAGCGAGCAGCTTCCGCATCTGGCTAGTATGAGACCGCTTACAGCGTAATTTTCTTTAGGCCAAGCCTGTGGCTTCGAAGCCTTGTGGCTGTGTAAGCTCTGGAATCCTGTCAGCAAGTTGAAGGTCACGTGGTAGTCAGCGTTAGCTTTATAATAATCTCTCTTATATTATAACAGTGTCTCGTTGGTCTAACAGCATAAACCCAAACGCCGTACTAATTAATCCGTCAATACATTTTTGCAACAGGTGCCCTCCATGACAGTCCTGGCTCTGGCTGACGCAGCCTAGGCATGTTGTCAGGTCGCACTGGAGCGTCAGCCTCTTCACCTTCGCCTTGCAGGTTCGCACCTGCTACTTCTGTCACCTCTTCTACAGTTACTGCAGCAGAGCTCTTAGGCTTACGCCCTCGTTTCTTAGGAACCTTAGCAGCTGACGCTTTCTCCTCTTTCTCAGCACGCTTAGCTCGTGCCTCTTCAAGGTCCTCGAAGCTCATCACCTTGGCCTTCCCTAAGACAATAGCCCTAGTCGATTGCCGAACTTTAGCCTCCTTGTTGACTTTCGTCAAGAACTCGTTTCGGTCTTGAAGAAGCGTCTGCTTTGCAAGGGATATCTGCGCTGCACTCGCGAGCTTCTGTACGTACTTCTGCAGACGTTGTTTGCTCTGCTCGTCTAGTGCATACGCATCCTGTTTGATTAAGTTGTGTAAAGACATTACTGCCTCTGTAGATACTGGCGTTATAGGGGTTACAGGTACTTGTACTACTTGTTGGTCTTGTGGACAAGCAAGCACGTCTGGTGCAGCTATCTCAGAGGGCGGTTTTGGCGTCTTTCGAAGGACTCTCTCTGGGTTGAATGGGAACAAACCACTCGCTGCCCATGCTGCTATGATATTCCTCCTAGTTATCGCCGTCTCCCTAGCAGGCTTGTATACAGAAGTGAAGTGCTCCTTGCTGACAACTTCTAGTCCTCCTTGACAGAGCCGCTCTACCTCATCACGATAGGCTGTCTTGAGAGGGCCGAAGACTCCAACATCGCAGGGCTGCAGTTTATGTGAAGTATGAGACGGCAGGCGGCACATAGTAATATTATTGGCGAAGCAAAACTCCAGGATCTCTAGGGTCTCGTGCGTTCCAAAGCCATCGCAAATTAGGACCCGGGGCTTTCCGTTAGCTCGTCCGCTTGTTTGGGGATCGAATACACGGGTAAGCCACTCTAGGCTAATCTTTGAGTCGTTATATCCGTTCTCCGAGTGTCCATAATGCCAGCCAGGGGTTGAAAAGGTAGTCCAGTTGCTTCTATGGGTCGAAGCTGGCCAGATAATAAGTGGGAGCAGTGACCTACCATCAGCACTAATGCACTCAATAGCAGTTACCTGGGTGCGCTTGACGCCTGCTCCTCTGTAGTCACGGAGGTCATCCTTGCTTACCAAGACTTTAACAGAGCCAAGCATGTTTAGCATGACGCCCGTCTCGTCCATATTGTACACGTTCTCAGGCCGCACCCTTGGGTCCTGTAGGACTCCCTTGATTACCTCAAACCAGTGCGTAACCTTGGTATAGATATTCCGTTCATGCCGTTTCCAGTCGATTGCCTTCACCTTCCTCCCTTTTAGTCGAGGGTTGCGTTTCTCAAAGGACCGAGCCCAGTTCTTGCCTGGGGGCTTGACAGGTTTGCCGGTCGTCGTCGTCGTCGTCGTCGTCCGTCGGCGTGCGAGACTAAAGGCTAACGATGGAACATACTTGATTCGGACGGGCTGTCCAAGTTCAGACATTAGCAAAAGATACGCGACAAGGGCTTTCTCTTCATCTGGGGTGAGATACTGCTGGCCTTGGGCCTTCTCCTTCATAGAGGGTCGTCCACGCCTGCGGTAGTATCGAGTATGATACGGAATAGCATCCTCCTGCAATGGGGAAGTCCTAGTTGTTGGTGCACTAAATGGAATAGCTTCTGTCAACATTTGCCTTGATTGGGCCATGTCTACGATCGTGGTGTTGTGAGTACTGCCACTGAGGCCACCACAATAGACCCCCCTCCCTACAACACCGCCTAGAAGACAAAGACACTCGCTCTGATGCCAGAAATAGATTAGCACGTGATTAGATAGATGCTTCGAGAACCGGCAGATTTCCGCCACACCACTGCTTGGCGTAATAATTTCCCATCTACCACCGTTTCAAATACACTACCACACACGTGACGTTAGCTTGTAAAATATCCCAAATGCCACTGTTTCTATCCCACATGCCACTGTTTGAAGCCTCAGCTAACAGGCACTTAGCCGCCTATAAGGGGTTTAAAAATAGCGAATCTAACGCCCCTAAGGGAAGGGTATAGGACTTATGCAACCTCTCCCCAAAACTCCAAACACGACCGACCCTAACTGCTTCTCTGATAATCTATTATCGGCCTTTAACCTCACAACAGATTGTTTAGACTCAACAGAACTACCTTATCGACGAGCACTACTACAATAAGCCTGAGAAACGCTGCCCTACACGCTCTTAGGTTGTAGACAAAGACAGTAGTGGTTTTATATAAAGAGAAGGGTTGAAAATTGTAGTGTATAGTAGATCTAAATCTTTCTATAGTCTCACAATTGGCCTATTCGAGCTCTTTTTCTTGATCGCGTTGATAGGGCTGGAGGCTCTTCGCTTTGGACACTACTCTCTCCACTCGCCATAGGTCTTTTGTCTCTACTAGGTGGACTTGATGTGACATTATGGGTAATATGTGGAATAGAGCTAGATGTTGTGATTGTAAAAGTATTGCTCGTGATAGTAGAATCCATATAAGTGGCTTGTAAAGCGGCTAGATCTACTTGAGAGCCGCTGCTACTTTGCTGTTCATCGTCTAGCCGTAGCTGCTGATCTACAGTTGGCTGGAAGACTGGCGGTTTAGGAGATGTGGGCCGCAAGGTTGAATGTTCTGCTTCCGCTGTAGATGCCTGTGCCATATCAGGTTGACCGTCTTCGTTGTTTCGGTTCTCGTTCACTGCTTGCCTAGCAGCTCTAATTCGCTGAGTCTGGTGGCGCTCTCTTATTGCCTCGATTTCTTTGAGAGATGCTTGTATAGCTCTGATCCGTTGCCACAAGGTATCGTGCTCCCTTAAGTCTAGAGGTTGGGAAATGAAAGATAGGGTAGACACGGTTTGATCAGTAAGTTGAGATGATGCCTCTTGATTAGATATAATCTGTTCGGGACAGCGCTGGATAGGTGTACTCTGAATAGGACGATTTGAAGCATCCGAGTGTTGTTGGAAATATGTTGCGCCTGATTGATATCGGTTTCGAGCCTCATCCTGTTGCTCCTTCCGACAGTTTGGTGATGCTAGATTTCCAAGTCTCCGGGCCTCTGTCTCCCGGGTCCTTCGCTTCATCCTTTTCTGGACCGGACGACCTCGCGAGGGAGCATAAGGAGGTGGCTTTGTAACTCCATCAGGTTTGAGATCGTCCAGTAAAACTGGTAACAGAGAGTATTTATACTGCTCACGGTACTCAGATATCTCGTAGAACTTGGCAATATACTTCTCGGGTTTAGTATTAAAGAACCGACAAACGGCAATCGCATGTCTACAAGGAATTTTGTGATCCTGGAAAGCGAGACAGGAGCATTTCTGAGCTTTGAGCTGGACGAGGCGAGTATTCTGGTCCCCTGGGTTTGCTCGGTATGCTAGAGCTACCATATTCTCGCGCTCTTGAGGAGTCACAAGGTACTGGTTACTCTCCTCAAGCTCTTTCCGGAAATATGCCATAGCATAGTTAGTATACTTCTCGTCTTTCTGGGGGCTATGACGTCTTTCGTAAAATTTCGACATCATACATGTCCATATATGATGTAGTGAATGGAAAATCGGTAATTCACGGGCCTCCTATAGCTTGGTCTTAGTCGGAATAGAACAATAAGCTTTCTAACAAACTCACTTACCATCCATGCGCTATTTATCGACTCGGATATATTAGAACAAGTTTGACCAAACCGTGGGAAATCGACTAGTGGTGCATGTGATGTTGCGTAGTGCTTTGCATCGAGTTGATCCAGGTAGTGACGCGCAGGAGCAGAAAGAGACTCAATCTGATCCAAAAAGGCTTTAAATTTAGCCTTAGTCTCGACTAGACAAGCAGCTCTGAATATCTTCTCAACCTTTCTTCCAAACTCGTTTCCAACATTCTCTGCAAGATGTTGCGTGCAGTGATAGTGGAAAGCCTTTGGTAAAGCCTCTGCAACAGCTGGAACTAGACCTTTTGCTCGATCGCTAACAATTGTAAGATGCTCAAAATCGTCTCGTTCTTTCTCGGTAGTATCAAGGTTGTCGAGAAAGTATTCTCTGAAACCTTGTAGAAAGCTGAGCCACGATTCTTTAGACTCGTTTCTAGCGAATCCCCACATTAATGGTAGGATTTCCTCGTTAGCGTCAAGTGTTGTAAGAATAAGAAGAACTACGTTCTTTTCTGACTTCATATGGGCACCATCAACACAGATAAACTGTCGGGAGTGCCAAAATGCATGAATACAAGCCCTCGGTGCTACATAGCACCATTCAAAGAATCCATCATTATCCGTCGAAATAGCAGCATTCGCCATCGAAGTAGCATAGTCTCCTTCGTCGTTCACATCTATATCTATATCAAGCCCGTTGTCCGTGATTGTCCGAAGGAATGGAAGGATGAGCTGGAAGGACTTCGTCTTGTCCATGAAGGCACTCTTTTGGATCTCCTTCTTTGCGCGCCACGCTTGTAGGTACGATATCTGATTTGAGTGCTGAAGTCTTTCGGCAGTCTGAATCTGGCGTGGCCTCGTCCGAAAGTCGCTCTTAACCATATCTCCTTGTCGGTGGGCAATGAGCTTTGCAGATCTTGATGCTTTCCAATCTTGATGGGAGCTAAGATCGCAGGTGTGAGGGACCAATTTCCGAAGCTCAAATTGATCGGATCGATTCATATAAGCGATCCGGAGGAAGAATTTGCATCCAGTTTCCTCGCTCGAGCGGCAGATAGCGTGAAATCTCGTCCGATCGCTGGCAGCTACTTTGAATGAAAGTCTCTGGGTCACCATAACGTGAAGAACCGACTCTTTTGCTTCATCAATTGACGCGAATGTCTGTCCGATAAATAGAGTACTAGGCAAATCCCTGGAGGATGCCATCGTAGTCAGTTGTTGCTAGATTTTGTGTTAACCTCGCGTTAGAACGCGTCGACTCTTCGATCGCGTCAGACGCGTTATGAACCGTCACGGCTTTAGCCGGGTGTTACAAGTAACAGGAAGGATTCTCTCCTTGACAAATGACGAGACGGCCGAAGGCCTACGGACGCCCACGTCAGAAGGTAATGGACATCGCGGGGCTCGGGGTCACGTGATGTGCCATCCCGCCAAGACAGGACATCCCGCCAAGGATGGGAGGGTCAGGCAGTTAGGGATGGCATGCCATCCCAAACATCCCGCCAAGAAACAAAAGGATGGGATGGAAGGGATGGCAGGACTGGAAGCAATGAGGATATAAGGATGGATGGATTTCATTATTTACTCTCGTTGTGGTCAACTCAAATTGTACTTTCTTACTAGTATCTTTTACTTCACAAGATAGTTACATGTTAGTCTATTGAATAGATTAGCGTTGTCAAACCCCGGTTACATCCATAACTCTTTTCCACTACGAATCGCCAGACAACCTCACGGAACACTAGCGTAAAGCTCACCGGCCTTAGTGTGGGACCCGGCAAGAGAAGTATAGATCCAGACCCCGTGTAACACCGGGCGCTGAGTCTGACGCGGATAATAGGAAGCCCCACCACCTAACACTAAAAACAACGACATTATACAGACTTTTGTGTAAAACTAGTTTGTCTACTGCCTAAAAGAGTCTAGGGGAGGTGCGAAACCTACTAATAAGACGGTGGCATGTGGGATAGAAACAGTGGCATTTGGGATATTTTACAAGCTAACGTCACGTGTGTGGTAGTGTATTTGAAACGGTGGTAGATGGGAAATTATTACGCCAAGCAGTGGTGTGGCGGAAATTTGCCGCTTCGAGAACTGAACGCCACACTTTGGCCCGAATGAGCCTAGTATGAACTGCTGCGCTATCCACGTAAGCACACGAAAGTTACACGCTAACGGAACAAGATCACGGCTGGAACTCGGACAATTCCGGAATATAAATTATTTAAAGACAAGATGTTAAAAAAATGTAGAGATATTCTCTTCTATAGATGCCCTATTGTTTAATTCACCTAGTATGTAGAAATGTTCTATATATCGTGCTATGACAGGGGTGTAGAGCCTATCAGCCCTAGACTGGCCGATACGGAATGGGCGACGATAGGACCAAACACGCTGTAATATTTCCAACCACCCTTCTAAGTTTGTAGAAAATAGGCTTAAGAATGAGCGTTTTATTATCGCGGTGCAATACTAGCGATAGGGCGGGTTCCAAGATACTAAAATCGCAGGCTGTTTGCGGTACGGGGGGATTTGCGTGACACAGGGGGGGATGTTATATGAAATATTGGCTCCAGTAGTGTTCGGTTTGAAAACTTCGCAGATAAGTGACTGGAGGTATGGCTAACGACGGCTAAGGTTATTTTGGGAAATCCATTGGTTGTCAAGATAGTCGCGACGTGGGATCTATGATCGATTGGTTGTAAAAATTGGAAGTTACAAGTGTATGGAAAAAATTCCGAATCTGCACAATTTAGTACAATGAAGACCCCTAGAGCATTTGCTGGAAAACCAGCTGGCAACGATGAGCGTTTTTTCATAGACGGAAGTATGGGCAAGGCCCTCGCTCGGCCAGCTTACCACGTCGCAGGCTCATACGCATACAACTTCCAACAAGGCCCCAGCCAGCAGAGTAGCATGGCGCAGCTTGTTCTTGCTATGGCGGCTCTCAGCCTTGATAGCGGGAATATGGAGGAGATGGCTAAGAGGGGGTTCAAGGATTGCAATCTGAGCATAACCACTAAACGCCTTCAGCAATCTTTAGCTCTGGACAGCGAGTATGTGTTTGTAGACAAGTGGCTGCGCACAATTGGAAAGTCCTTCTTATAGTAACCAGTACAATCATAAAACTTCATTAATTATTCTAGGGTCCGTCCCTGTGGTTTGAGCACACCTTTGCAACGAACTAAGTTAGATAACTAACTAGCTAGTTACAAGAAAGGTTGTTATTAGTCACACCTATAAAAAAGGGTAGATGATATAATTAACTATCTATAAAAAAAAGTACACAAACAACGGGTAAATAGAGATATTATTTTCTTATGTGGGGAAATTACCCCTCTTCTGTTACGACACGGGGGGATTTGCGTGACCCAAGGAGAAACATTACGCAGACTAATTAGAAAATCACCTATGATTCAAGGCTGCTGCAGTCTGCTGGATATTAAGAGATCCATCGCTAGTCATTGTGGGTTGCCCAAAGCCTGCTTGAGAAGACAATGCTAGCGGGTCCACTGTTAGGGCAGTGCGAGATTTAAAATTTGGAACCGCAGCGGTCATAGGATCCTGGTCTTTGAGAACAGCCCCACATTGGTCCGGAGGTAAGTCAGTCACAATATCCACGTCAATACACGATGTGTAGTATTCGTCCTTCCCACGCAGGGGCTCACGTCCCAGTTGAGGTGCTGTCGGCCATTGCCACACCCAATATAGGGTATAAGGCTTGCCAACAGTGACATCATCTGGCAGTCTTACGTTCGTCTCGCAGAAAAGTTCGTGATCTGAGTCTGGCTGTCCAGGGACTGGGTTGGGTGTCTGCAAACGACGAGCTTTACCCAATACTATACTGTCATCACTGAGCTGATAGCACCTGTCATCATCAAAGTTTTGGGCAGTCAATAGTCTGCCAGATTGGTCACCACCCTTGCCATCACGTGTCCAATGTATTACATTTTGAAGAGTTTCACCGGGCCGTGGTTGCTTTGTGCCAAACACGAACACTGTGCCTCCTTTCTCCGGCTTCCCTACAAGATTAAGTCCGCCTCCAGGCATAGTTACGTGGCCATTCTCGGCGTAACGTAAAGCGATCATACTTCCCGGCTTAGTTTGTAAACGCGAGAAACTGCCTGCTTGGTTAGGGACTTGTTGAGACGGATGGCAGAGCAGGTGCGTTTCGTTGATGAAGGGTGGGCCGCCTGCCGGCGGCAAGAGCCATTTGTTGGCCTCCTGGTCAAATTTCGCGTCAGCAGATTTGTCTACAAACGCTCGCGGAAAGCCAGAACAAGAAACATAAGAGCCATCAGACGCAATGTTCTTGAGTTCTTCAACCCAGCAGTGTGCGTTGGCCGAGTTGGCTGTCAGCAACAATATTGTAGCAACCGCTTGATACTGCATGTCGGAGAGCAAGTGATGGAAGCCAAGGGCTGGCTCAGAAAAGCGAGCCCTATATGATATGTCTTGATTCTTGCTTATGATAACTTCATTTTGCACGCAGTCAGCAGATTACACAATGCGTGGCGATGCTTCATTTATGCTGGCCTGTCCATCAGGATGACCAGAAATAGAACTCTAGATGTAAGGGTGAGAGCTATAGCAACTCTGAGTAGCGGGTAAACAACCTACTGTATTACCTACCTCTGCACGAACTATACTTACGCTGGGTTTCTGCATAGCAATATTAAATGCAGCGATGAATTACGATAAGAAAGAGGGATTAAGACTTGATGCGTGCTATTTCATTTGCGATTGCGGCTTCACCCTTACGCGCAGCTGCGCAACAAACTTCAGCAGCCCTATACTTTGTACGTAGCTTAGCGCAGAATGTTAGCTGTTGAATGACTAGTGTGACTGGTTAATCTGCGGTCTTCTGACGACTAGGCTCTTGGAACACTGTCTATTACAGTGATTAGCGATTGCGGCTTCACCTCTGCAGACCGCTGCGCAACGATTTTGAATAGTCCCACCTTCTGTACATAGCTTAGCGCGAGCAGTCAGCTGCAGAGCAATCAACATGATTGGCCAATCTTCAGTCTCATGATGATGAAACTTTTAGAATGCTGCTTGCAGGGGTGAAGCCGCAATCGCTAATCACAGTAGGGGTGAAGTTGCGATCGCTAGTTAAAAACAGTATCTAAGTAGTTGCAAGTGAGATATTGGCATAGTGATCAACATAAGAGTAAGCACGAATCTATCATAATACGGTCATCATTCTTATCTATCGACGCGATCTTTTATGGACAATATGCTTATTTCTTTTTTATAGTGTGCCAGCAACGACTTAGCTAGAGCGTCTTCTAGCTGCGCGATTAGGGTAATTAGTGTTACATATATAGGTATTCGCGTCGAGAGTGTACGGTTGGGCGCGTTGGTGTACTCATACCTAACTAGGGAGCTATAGTTAGTATATTGCACGATGACCACTAGTGGCCCAATATGGTGATATCAGCATTATCCAGAACAATATAATGAAAGTACTATAGGATGACAATTACAGTGGGCTGTTTGCAATCATAAGTATCCTTGCTACTATAATGATATTTCTCTGCAACACAAAACAACGTTATTACTGCTTATTCTTTGCTAGATACCAGAACATATAGCTGTCTTTACCCGCCTTAGCGAAGCTGCAGAATATACAGGACTTCTCTAAAGACTCTAGTACTTGCTAAACTGTATAGGGTATTCATATCCACCTATTGATCTAATTCCGCTGTTGCTTCGCCCCGCTTTGTTCTCATCTTCTTAGGCTTTCATATCTGCATACATACATACGTAAAAACCTAGTGTTACCTAGCTACTTTGCTTGCGTGAGTATGGCTCGATGGGCTGTATTTCGTGCCGCTTGTCTTCTGGCTACTTTGGCTGCCTTTGTGGCTGCAAATCCTGTGTTAATGGTAAGTACTTGCTCGGCTGTCGCTCGATATGGCATCGGGTTCTAGAACATAATTAGACGCGTGAGACACCCAAACATTCGATACAAATCCTTTATGGGAAACTTGCACACCAAGACCCAAACGATTCAAATAAAAAAGCATACTGGTATGTATGGTCAGTATGGGTTGGTCCACAAGGTGTTGCAGTAAACCCTTGCGAACCAGGACCATTTTCGTTCAGTCGCACGGCAAACGCAGAGGGATATGCCAAAGATGGTGACAAGATTCTGTTTCGCGAAATCACAGACCCACGATACCCAAATGAAGGGTCCTGGCCGGTGGTGGCATACCCCGAGTATAGCGACCAGAAGGGTGATCATACTTGCGTAATCAAAGGTAAAGGAGAAAAGGGTCCTGCAGTACTTGATTGTGGCAGGACGAAGATTAAATTTCATAAGGATGCGCAATTTGATGACGAACTCATGAAATGTGGGGATGATGAGTACCATAGGGCATGGACTGTGGAGTATTAGGGTCCATCGCCACAACTCATGCTAACTAGGTGTAGGTAGTTACCACATAATAGAGGACAGGATCTTATAATCAATTATGTGACGTCTAGTTACTTGACTAACATCCCTTACTGTATGATAAGCAACTCTGTGAGCCGAGAACAGCCAATACGAGTGCAAGATTAACGGATCTCACGATATGGCCCTAAACATACACTTTCTCCAAAGTTCTATTAATAATACTAGCACTTAACCGTGTGATACAGTAATTAGCTATTGTGGCTTCACCCTTACACGCAGCTGCGCAGTGATTCTGAACAACCCCACCTTCCGTTCATAGCTTAGCATGAGAAGTCAGCCGCAGAGTAATCGACGTGGTTAGTCTATCCTTAATCTCATGATCACCGGACTTTTAGAACACTACTTGGAGAGGTGAAGCTGCAATTACTAATTACTGTAGCATGATAGCATATAAAATATTTGCAAATTAACATGCCTTGTTTAGCCCAATCCTTCTTAATTTTCGCAATTGCTTACTTTGATCATGCTCAAACACTAACTCCAAATGATTGCAATCACTGACCCGTATCCCAACAGGCTCCTGATACGTTTCTATAGAGTTGATGCCGGCTGAAACATAGCGCAAATGCTCACTGCGCTTTGACTGCATTTTTTGATATATCCGGCACAGCAGCGTCAAATAATTTTAACAGATGCCTCCAGCTATCTCCATCACCTGCCTCTCCAAATCCTGTATCTGTATCAACTCGTAGTAGTGGTGTTTTAAAGCGTTTCATTACAACGTCGCGATCGCGCGGATGGATCCCAGTGGCTTAAAAACTACTCAATATATTGTTAGTTGTGAAAGTAGATGTACATGCCGCCTAAAATATGCGGAGGAAATCACTTTTCTGCATATTAAGTAATCCTTGATCGCTGTGGAGTAGATTGCTGAGCTCGGAGCTGTACGCCAGTGCCAGAGGTGAGTACACGCCAACGTCGAGTGGCTGGAGGCTGTGGGTGGCGTGAGGTGGATATACTGCGAGGAGTATTCGATGGGTATCGCAGTAATCGATGAACGACGGCGTGAGGTGACTACTATGCCCATTGACGAGAAGCATCCTGTAGTCGCGTTTTGCTTTCTCCTTTGTGAGCCGATCGAACACCTGTTCAACCCAAGCCAGCGCGAGGTTATTATTACTCCAGCCTGATGGTCTATTACAGCAAAAAACCTGGTGTTTTCCAGCTTCAAGGTCGCGCAGCCACTCATTGCGAAGGCTATCTGCGCCCTCATAGATTATCGTAGGATCCACCGAGCTCCTATCTGCGCAGATACACCCAATAATCGTGATCTAATCCCTACTCCGATCTTGGAGGGTCTTGCAAATCTTCTTTTGCTCCTAAAGCTCCTTTGAAAAGATTCTTTTCGATGGCATGATACGCCCAAGTAAGAAGCCCTTCTCGTCCATATTGTAGATATTATGCGGTGCAATCGAATACTGATCGAGCTTAGCATAGATGAGATCGAAATATGATTGGTAGTTGGCTGGATTGTTAGCCCGATGACGGTCGCGGTCGATACCCGTGGCTTTTCTGATGCATATTACATCGTTGTGGCGCTTTAAAAACTGAGTAACCCAGCTATTGGAGGGCTCCTATGTATTCTGCAATAACCGCCACATAATTTTTTACTATTGCTCGCGAAGGTGGTAGACCACGTTCTGATAGTTTTTCTATATATTTTACTAGCTCAGATTCCTGTGGTAGAGTAAGTAATTGACGTTTTTGCGCAGCAGCTGCTGGTGACTGTGTTTTGTTTTGGTGCCGGCGCGTTAATGTTGTAAGCTCAACACCAAACTTTTTTGCAGCTGCGCGATATAAAAGTGAACCTTCTGCATCTTGCGAATTAATTGCTGCAATCGCTTTTGCGAGGGCTGTCATGGTGGTGGAGATATCACGCGTTGAAAATAATGGGTGGATATTTTGGTGGGGCTGATAGTGTTGCATCGGGTGAACTGTTGCATGCACTGACCACATCCAGTATACGAACTAAAACTCCGTCGTATTCTTAGTAAAAGAGCGAGCCTGGGTTAAATACTAGTTGATGGAATAGTAGCTATTTTGGTTGACTTATGGAGCAAGAGTTTCCTTGGTCGCTATGGCCAATGCAGTTTATGCGTAGCATCTGGTTTGTGGGATACCGATACCGGCCATACTGTTGACACAGCACTCTAGCTCCTGGCGTCATCAGAGAAACGTTGATGGCACAGTAGTTAATCTCTTAGTGAACTTAGAGCTCTCAGATCGCCTGCGGGACATGAAAAAACTACTGTAGTAACTACGTTTGATATGTCGTGAGCCAGTAAGAACTAAGAAAATATAGGCATATGAAACTTTAGCAGTAGAAGAAAACAAGGTGTATCCAGTACATAACACTCACAGCGGCACTGCTATTCTCCCAAGGCATATCCCTGCATACTTAAAATTGTTTAGGGGCAGTATAACAACATATTTCGTTATAAGAACCGGTACAAACTGTCTACGTAGGAGCGTCAGCACCTGCTGAATGTTGATGTGGGCCAAGTATTAATCCCTGCATTAGAATGTGTCATCCTCAGTGTATAATGACAAGTCAGCAGTACAAGCAGAAAGTAATTGTTCTAATCGTCTTTCCTGTTGAAGGACGTGACCAGAGGCTGGCTACCAACTGCCCAGAACATTCGAGACTATTGTCTCTCCGTTGAACACTACACCTGGCGCGTACCATAAGTCGTACCACTCCTTAGAAGGCCAAAAAGGCCCGTTTTTATAGTGAAAACTTCTGCTTCGCATTCTGCATACGATCAGAAAGCCGCATCTGTAAGTATGACGGCGCCAGCGGCAATGCTGCAGGCATCGCTGCTTAGTTTCATATTCTTGATTGCTATTGATGCTACTAGTATCGTTCTTGTTGTTGCTGTAAGTTGTTCACAAATCGCTAGAAATAAATCCAAGACTAAGCAGGTAGACCATCACGTCAGACCTCGGAGGCAACGCCACTGAGAGCTTCTGGGTAGGAGCCTCGTACTTGCTTTCTATGTGCTTGGCGCAGCCTGTTGTTGCACAGCTCACCTACATGTTCCGGCTAAAGAGCCTTGTCCTAGCATCCATCGTGATGTTGGGCGTTGGGTCGCTCCTTTGTGAGGGCGCGAGTGGGTTGCCACTACTGCTTACAGGACGCACCGTTCAAGGCCTTGGCGCGGGAAGTCTTATGGTACTTTCTTATTCTGTCTATGACGATAAAAATGAGTCGAGTGAGCCTGAATATTTGAGTAGGCTCAGGTTTCTAGCCGCAATTAGTATTTTTGTCGCTGCTGGCACTGTGTGTGGTCCTTTCATTGGCGCTGCGTTGAGCAACAGTCATCAATGGGTAATAATTGCCTCACTGCATTGAAGATATGAACTGATAAACTTACTAGCGCCGGCTTTTCCGTTTAAACATGTCTATATGCATAATACTTGGTGTACTTGTATACAACAGCAGCGACGTCCCCGACCAAGATACCTCGACTGCGAAACCCGGAGCGCTTGCACACAACAGTAACAATGCACCTAAGACCAAATCTCCCATTGCAGAAATTTCTGACCTGGATTTTGTTGGGATCATACTCTCTATCATGTCAGTCGCGCCTCTGCTTGTGGGCTTGAGCTTCGCTGGTAGCCTCTATCGATGGGATGAATGGCAAGTGATTGTACCGATTGCCTCTGGAAGCATCTTTCTTTTGCTGCTCATCTTCAAGAAACTGTGGCCAGTTAGCGCTTCATTTCCGCTGGGAAGCAGAAATGCTTCCCAGAAGCCTCTACTTGGTCTAAAACTGCTCAAGGGGCAAGGTATCGTCACATTTGGGGGAGCTTTTGTGTTAGGATTGCTTGTAGGTATGTTTGCTGCCATACGGACGTGTTTTATCTAACATGGAGCAGATGTAAACGCTACTATTCTTCCTTCCAATATACTACCGAGCTATCAGGGAGAAGTCTGCAATCGCCACAGCCATCTTCTTGTTACCACAGACGCTAATGATGCCTCCGTGTGCGGGGGTCGTACTAACTAGTACTTTTGCGACTGCTGCGACTGTACTATAGCTGCACGATCCTACTTGGTTGGTTCTGTACGGCGATTGGGATGGGTCTCCTAGCCCTTCTGGGTGTAGAGACGTCAGCCGTATCCGATGTGTTGCTAAATTTGCTCTCTGGATTCGGCATTGGTATTCTCCTGCCAGCCCTAGCGTACAGCGCCCAAGAGGGCAAGGCCCAAGAGGATGAGGTGCAAGAAGACAACATGCAAGAAGAGAAGATACAAAAGGACAAGGTGCAAGAAGCGACCATGGTTTTCATCTTCATGCGCTATCTGGGAAGTGCTTTAGGCCTGGTCGTCATTGGGCTTATTTTTCAGTGTGTGTTGCGAAGCAACCTTGGATCGACCAAGTTCAAGAGCGAAGCTGACAACATTACCAAGTATGCCACCATACTGATGTACGCGATTCGAGAGATTTCAAGCCTGGAAGATAAGAGGATCCTGATCCACGTTACCGAGAAATCTCTGCGCACAGTATGGCTATCCTTGTCGCTCTTATCCATTGCCATGTTTCTACTGAGTTGTGGGACGTTCGTTGCGGGCAGAGAAGAGCCAAGGTGGAAAGGCCAAATGCCTACGCCAAGCATTGGAAGTGTACCACAGCATTGTAAGATCGAGAAATTTCTCAACCCCAACGCAGAGCTACCAGAGAAGGAAACTTAATCTCTCCGTTGACTAGTATTTAAAAACGAGAAACTGGTTTACTAAGGCCACCAACTACAAAGGGAAGTAAGTACCCGAATTTAAGTGGCTAACTTATACTTGTTGCTGCGCTGCTTGGTTTGTACGTAGGGCTACACTTACTAGTTAGGGCTTTACCCCAAGTCAACCCTAAGTCAGGGTTACGCCAGGCGCGAGCGGTTCTTAGCAAATTGCTATAACTAACGTGAAAGAATACCGCTATAGTAGATGAGCAGCAGACGATAATCTAGGGGCGCCGGTTGGGGGTACTTGGTAAAGTGTTCTCTGCACCCCGCTTTATATCTCTCTTATCTCAATCTATTTCATGGGCTGAAATAATATCTTGGTATGGGCGGCCAAAGAGGGAGTTTTGAAGAAGGGCAACGGTTGCCGTCCGCTGAAAGCCCCTTCCCTTCATATTGCCCTCTTTTATCTCTCCCTCCTATCCCACCTGAAAAAAAGGAAATACGGCATGCTTAAGTAAGGCACCTTTGAGCTGCTCGCTATATGTACGTAACATCACCCATGAACAAAAGAAACTTGAGCTCTATCAACGGCACAAACGACATGGCAGAACGCTCTTATACATTGTATCTCTAGCTCTCAGTGGATTAAAATAAGAATAGTTGTATTTGTGTATATTGCATATAGCATGAGAGTAGTGTGAATCTAGATGGATAATAGGTTTCGGCGGAGTGCATGCGCTGAAACCGCACAGAGACGGCGAACAAGTGGCGCATATTCATTTCAGCAAGGGTTCATAGAAAACCTGTTGTTAACATAATAATGTAACGTCCCCAGCACATGATGTTATGTGGAATTGACCTCTAATACATATTAAATAGGTAATTACGGACCCTGATTCATGAACGCGCGTATGCAACGCGGATTAGATGCTGGTTCTCGCCTATTGTGGTCCCCTTGATTTCCGCGTTTTAGTCCTAACTCGCAGCAGCCGAAGATTTAATAAGCCAGATTAGTTAAAACAATCTAACTACTCTATACTCGTACTACATACTGGTTATTATTCGTAAGATAACCTGAAAGCGATTGGTAGTATCGTGTGGTGGAGCCCATAGAGGATATGGCGCCAACAGTGCTAAGAGTGCTTCGGACAGGGATATTATAAAAAAGGACTATGATTTCTAGAACGGCGATGTTATGGCGGATGCCATGACTGACCGCACGTGGCTGGGCGGTGCATTGGGCAAAGTTCGATGTGTTATAGTCATAACACTATAATAAGAAACTGCTAGTTTGTTGTACACCTTGGCAATGATATAGACATACAGATTAGAACTAAAAAGCTGGTTTTTTCTTTTTTTCGGGTTCACCGATTTACGAAGAACTCCGTCTTTGTTGTATGTTCGCCAGTTGTTCATGCTTTTGATTGGCCTCATTTTCCGTACGTCTTTGTTGGTAACCTTGCGTTCATTGAAGCGTGGATTCGAATTACTTCGCGCACTTCATGGCTCTCGCGCATTCAATACCATGCAGTTCACAGTCAATATCTACTGTTCTAACATAGTAGCATCGCAACGATGTCGGCGTCTCTAGAACTCTAGTGAAGTCGATAATCGTCTACTACTCCGGCAGCTCTCAAGGAGCGACACCAACGCGATCGCGACGTACCTAGATACAGCTACACTTGGAGAGAAAGGTCTGCCTTGGCAGGATATTGCTGACAAGGCAGGTGTCGTTAAGGCCTGTCACCATAAAAAGGTCGTCAAATTGAACAATCGTCAGGTGCAGTTATCCAAAGACGCGTCAAAATGGATGGAGGAATCAAGACACACAAGGCTATCGTGAAGGAGCTCCATTCGAGGCTTATAGTTGTCTACTAAATTAAGGCTCTTATGCTGTCCCACGCACTCCCATATGCCTCTGAGTGACACTACTGCCGACTAGTCTTGCCTACGCCGTTACGCTCCTCTTGCCTCTGTTTCTGGAATTGCTGCACTGCAGCAGCAAATCCATCATCTGTAATTTCAGGCAATCGCTCCACTGCAGTACCAAGTCTATAATATGTAATTTTAGGCAATTGCTTGAGAGTACTAGCTGCGTTCAACCCGGGCCTGTATTTATTTATCTGGCGAAATGCTTCAGCCCTTGTGGCTTTTTCATTAGGCACATGTACATCTTTTTCCTGCATACAATTTATGAAAGCAATTTCCTCGCGAGCTTTGAGATATAGTTGCTTCCTTCGCCTGTCGGTGGAGTTCTGGGTATTGTCTGAGACTTGCTCTACGTCTGTAGGTGCCTGCCTTGGAGAATTGGGAGGGGATGTAGCTGTTGAATAGTTAGTAAAAGCAACATAATAAGGACAATTTGTTTATATACACTTTGGCCGTGCGCTGTCTACCTGCATCTCCTCCATTGTGCTTGAATTGGGTGACGGTACTGAGGTTTCAGATTAGCGAACTGCTGAACTCAGGGAGAGCGCGGCTGCATATTTATATTGCATAATAGCACTAGATTGTGATTGGAAATTACTTATGCTGTTACACTCTTATGCACTTGCAGCTTCCGCTTTGCGCACACAGCCGAACTGTCATCCCACGCAGGACACGGACCTGCCTGGTATGCGCTTGTCTAAAGATAGTTAAGCTAAGTAAATATGATGCGTTGATTGGTCTGAGAGTTTAGAAGAGGACCCATCACTGACAAAAGCTAATACGGTTTAGGCAAGGCTGCCACTAAGCGACAGAGGCTTAACGTGGGATCAGAGGCCGCCTGCTGACAGAAACCGGAAGCTGCAACTGCATGAGGGTGTAAGCCAATAATCGAATGTAAATACGCGCTCAGAAAACCACGCCACAATCTTTTGCTACCCCGCATTTGTCAATTGGCTATTTGTGCAGGGACTATCCACCACCGGGCTGAAAGAATGATCGCGACTCAGCACAGGCCTAAGCTTGACCAAATAGCACGCAACTTGTGGAACAAACCCATGCTGGCGCAGAACAGCTGCGCCTTGCGGTGAAGGGAACTCCGCATTGCAAAGATAAATCCATATTCTTTTTAGTAGTTAATGCTCTCTGGTTATTGTATCGTTACGAATAACTAAGCGAAACTGCTTACGTACGACCGACAGGGTAGTAATCAGTTCCGAGGATTGCAGCATAGGAAGTGCTACGCCGCAATCGCAGGAATCCTTCTTAACTACGCCGCATATCACGTGACTGATCTTGAACGATCACACCATCAATCGTATACGATCACTTCCCCAGCCAATAAAGAAGCTAATCCCCGACGATCAACTGGAGCCGATATACTAGAAAAGAGTTCTGGGTGGGTGTTTAGCTATGAGCATCTTCAAAGTAAACGGCTGAAGCAAGCGGAAGAGGTAGCAGCCAAAGAAGTTAAAGCTATGGAGAAGCGTAGTCGGAAGGGCAAAGATGCTATGCGGGAGGCCGCAGAAACCAAGGCATCCATAAGCACGGTGGGACGTGGCCGAAAGCAGAAGAGTACATACTGCGCTGTAAGTCGAAGTGCAGGGTGCTGGTTTGTGCACGCACCAAGACTCCAAGTTAGCACGGGCCATGTCCACGAACACTAACTCTCTCCCCTATTCTATCTAATAACTCACGCTATATAGATGGCATGATGATGAAACGTAGTACATTAAACGCGAAGTGGTGGGTAGATGGGCAGGGTATGTAGAGTAAGGGCATAGTTAATCTGAACATAATTATGTAAGTAAGACTACAAGTCGAGATATCAAATAGTTAGCCACCGCTGATAATAATAAAGTTTATTACTACTCTCTATAAGCGTAAGCTGGTTAGATGAAACGTCTAATTGCTGTGTGATGACTCTGAAATGCTAGCACTCTTGATTACGTGTAAGCAAGACGAAGGATGCGACTCAAAACGCTGCCCCACAATCCTTCCAACTATGCTATAGTCACGTGACATAATCAGTGATCAGTATGTCTTGGCGCCACTGAGAAATTGAGCAGGCTAGGACGGTGAATCTGAAACGCGCAGCTAACCTTCCACTTAGGCGTGGTTGGTATACCCGTAATTATGCACGTTGGAACAGCAACGAGAAAGCCGTTCGACGCGAGCTAGACAGCTGGTTAGAGATAAACCTTGCAGTATGGCTACACTTACAGAATGGGCGCTTTGTAGACCCACATCTATGCGCACGCCCGTATGCATGAACGGTCACGTGGATCATGTGGATTAGGGTGATTGCGTCATGGGCGTTTGCCGCCTGCAAGGTAATCTGCCGAACTCCCTGCTTAACCTGACTTCAACATGAACTATTACTGGTAACCTGAGTGTGCGCTCTTTCTATCAGACTCCGCCTGTTATCGCAGCGAGAATATCAGTGCTACCTCTCAGGTCTTCTAGTTCAAAGTGGGCACACACCAGGACGATACCTTACTTACACCACTCGGAATCGCCGTCGTACTATCGTTTTCTGCGTCTTTGCGGCACAGCCTCGCACAATCAAGGGTTGCTTGTGTGTAACCCGTGTGCGTGCACGTGCTGTCCATTGTGTCGGTAACTAAGGACCTGCAAGCACGCGGAGTAATTGTTGCATATGGTCTTGGCAACGTTGCCTGCCTAGTAAGATAAGCGTGGAAGCCTCGCTTCGACAGTTTCGGTCCGAGGGCCGCGCGCTTGTACCGCCACTCACATGCCGTACGAATGAAATGAATTATGGGCCTTGTGCCGCACATTGTCCTGAGACTTGCCTGTTGTAACGATGTTACAGCTTCATCAAGCACTGAGCCAATCCCAGAGCCGGATCGGAGTAAGTATCGGCCGCCCCTTCATCAGCCGTCCGTTCCTGATCGGATCCGATTCGGACCCGACTAGGATAGGTATATATTGAGACACTTCCTGTAGCTAGCTCTGTAGACTTTTGATATCCTTTCGTACAAGGCCTAGTATATGATGCTACGTGGATTCGACCCCGATCCATCCTGATCGGGTAATCACGCACCCTGATCCAAAAATGTGCGTATGCAACGCGGATCAGACCCCGGTTTTCGCCCATTACAGTCTAGCGCGAATCAGCCCCTTAATTTCTACATTTTAGTTCTAGCGTAAGCCTCGTAAACCATCATACTCCTAATAGTGAAATACAACTGGTCACAGTAGAGCTGTCTTGATGTTCTTGCTTTTCGTTGATAGTTGTAACGGTTCAGAGTGTAGAGATGGCAACAAATTGGATCCTGTCAACACCAGCGTCTATCGCTAACCACCTTGTATGTCGTGCCGATCGCCTAAATCAAAGCCATTAGTCGCTAACTTCACATTTCGTATCTTGTAGCCACATGACTCAATTACTCTAGATTATATCACGTTCATCCCAAGCGAGAAAGTAATCATCTGCACCCGCTGCTGCACCGCAGTACCTGTCACGCGCTTAGATGCCCATCTTCAAACTTCCCACCATGTTCCATTCAAACTACGGCGCATGGCGATAGCACGATTTGACGGCATGCCCGCTGCGCAATCTTTTCAAGATCTAGTACCTCGCCAGGATAGATCTGCGCCACTCTTGTATCTTCTTCCACCCGTACCTGGATTTTATTGTCCACACTGTACAGAGGGAAAGACAATCAACTGGGATCGGATGCGAAAGCATGCGAAGGAAAAACATAACATCAGCGCTCCAGAATGCCTTCGAGACCAATCTAGGTATAGATGTTATCTGCAGAGCTGGACGACATACTCGCCCAAACACTGGGTAGTAACCCAAGACAATAGCTCTAGTCAGCAAGCGATTCCCGAGCAACCGTACTCTATAAGCGAAGAAGAACACCTATTGCGGATGGAGGATGAAGAGGAAGAAGAAGAACAGCGCTTTTATGGCGAGAATGATATGGTAGCTCTAGACGCAGAGCTAGAGCACGACGAGAATACTGAGTGGCTTCGAGCCTGTGAATGGCCAACGTGGTTCGCTCACAAGCCTATTCATATTATCGTCGCAGCTGCAGCGTTGCCCTCCGGGAGAACATCCGAGGATCTCGTACTAGGCCTTTGGAACGGTTTCGAATGTGTGAGCCCAGCACAGACAGAGAGGGTTATTTGGAAGATGCTAGAAGCCAGTAGAATTGTGTTTCAGCGATGCGAAATGACGCTCAAACAAACACCGCGCGTTCTGCGTTGCTGGCTTCGGAGCTGGACGCCTTCTTTCCTTCCTTATCCATTTGAGCTGCCTCAACGCGAACAAACCCGGCGAAGATACTACGTTATCCACGAACGGTTTCTATGCTACATATTCCGGATACTAGCACTGTCGCGTAACATGAAAGAGCCTACAAGCGAAATCTCTGGGCTGCATCTGAATACGGGTCAGATGGCCATGATGAACCATATCTGGGACCATCTCTCGATTGCTGGCCAGCAGGCAGACAGCGGGATATTGCTCCAACCATCACTGGATAGTGTTTATGAGAATCTGTTCCAGCTTCTTGTCATGTTCTGGACGGATCTATCGCACAATGGAAACATGAGCCGCAGCGCCATTATGCATTTTTCTGGCGTTTTGGGAGTCCATCCTACAGAGCTATGTTTCCGTAAACCCTATGATTATACACCATTTATATCAGCTCTTTTATGGGTGGGGCGTCTCATCATACTTGAGTACGCCCTACCACTTGCACCATACAACCATCTTGAAGTTCCTTGGCCTGAGCGCACCGTGTATTCTGACCAAGCACAGCGGCTACGTGAGCACATTCGACCTAAATACCTTCAGCGAGGAAGCCTTGCGCCGGCCGGTTACCTTATTGAACGGCTTCAGCATGGACGAGCGATTGCTAGGCGCGAGGGCCCCCGAACAAATATCTCATGGTCTCCAGACGGCTTGACACTATATATCGCAGACACCCAGATTCATATGCGGCAATTCCGCAAAACGATCCATAGCGTCATAGTAGGATTGCAAAATCTTACCCAAGAGCTCCTTTTTGACTGGTGGCCAGATGTCCAACTCAATGCCGTACAAGATGATCTTGCGACTCACCGTCCAGGATTCTCGTTTCTAACACACCCAGCCAACAAACTACAGGGGTCTTTTCGCGCTGTGAGCAGACTCGCATTCTCAGAGCAAGGCGGGTTTTCATTAGAGACAAGAAGAGGGAGAGCCAAGCTAAAACAGTACCTTCAAAAAAGCGACCAGTTTATTCGTCTACTCTATGCGGCAATGCACATGACGAACGGCATGCCAGCACGCGGAGAAGAGTTTAGGGTGTTACGCTGGGCTGACACAGTTTCTGTGCGGCGAAATATCTTCGTCTACAAAGGAAAGGTGATTCTTGTTTTTTCGTATAACAAAGCAAACACCAACACCAATAATTCCTTTTATATCGTGCGGTCTCCCTGCCCCATAGTACAGAGGGTCCTTTACGTGTACCTCGTGTATATCCGCCCGTTCCGCAGCCTTATTAGCCGAAATCTGGGCGTCTTGTCCAAGAACTCAACGAACCCTCACTTATTCAGCACACACGAAAGCGCGACCTCGTGCTTCTCATCAGACCAGGCCCACTCGAGCCTGAGAAATGTAACAGCTGGGTATTCTGTTCCTATGAATACCAGTTTGTATAGGCAAACCGCAGTGAGCATCGCTAAGAAACATCTCCCAGGCCTTGTTGCACCATTCGACCCTAGCACACCAAAAGATTATACCGGCTTTCTCCAGCTTCTTGCTTTTCAGACAGGTCACCGACCCGTCACGCATGCTAGTGCATACGCGCTTGAGCGTGGCTTTCCTACAAAACTTCAGCCCGATCTTATCGACCGATACCTTGCGAATAGTCATATGTGGCACGAGTTTACATTGACTAGAGAAGAAGATGTCCTAGATCAGAGTCTAGCACCTGCACAATATGCCTCAAGTAGTACGTCCCGAGTTGGCTACTGCCCGGACAACGTCACCACAAGGACGCCAGAATGCGCGACACCTGAGGGGAGCGATGTAGATTCCTCAGAAGAAGCCTTGCCTCGGCGGACACAGGAGCAAAGACATCAAAGAGGGAAGAAGCGAGGCAGAGAAAGCGAGAGTTGCAGCCCTACCTATATGGTTCTCCTCCAGCAAGCTCCGGCGGAGCTTGCTGGACGTAAGCTTAGACCTACTAGAGTACCGTGCGCGCTTTTGGCGGAGCTTGCTGGAGTGATCGACCGGGACTTACTGGAATGATCGCTGATTGGCTGTCTTAACCCTAACCCTACTCTATCTCTACCTCTACTATCTACCAGCCATCTTTTTTTCTAATAGAATAGAGAAAATAGACGAATCTATCTACTATATACGTAGCTATGCTTATTTATCTATCTACTTATAATATTCTTATCTGCCGCGACCATCAGCGCGCTATTTACAGTGTAGACGAGCATCTCCAGCGGCACTATAAGCTACTAAAAGCAGATAGAAGAGCGCTACTTAGCGCGTATAGCAATGTGTTGCTTCTACCGCCAAATCAAGTGCCTCTGCCTACGCCCTATGGATCACCGCTGCTAGAGCTAGGCGCGCCAGAAGACGCGTTTATCTGCTACTTAAGCACTAGCAGTAGTAGCAGCAGCAGCAGCAGTAGCAGTAATACTAGTAGCAGCGGCGCGCTAAGTGGACAGTGTAGATTTATTAGTACAAGCCGCAAATGGATGCAGCAGCATATTAATTAGCAGCATGGAGTTAAGCTTACCCGCTGGTCTACTACCTCAGCTATCTCGTACGCTAAGTATGCTGCCAAGCTATAGAGGCCTGTTAAGGTGCAGACGTTCTTCCGTAAGAAGCGATATATACGCTACTTTATCGTACAGGAGCCAGAACAGCCAGACTAGACGGAGCAGATGGAGCAGACGGAGCAGCCGGAGACAGGCCAAGCGGGCTAGGCAAGCCAGCAGCGCCAGCAGCAGCAGCAGAAGAGCTATCAGCAACGCCTAGTCGGTCTATCACGCGAGTGGGACGCTGTTGAGCGCAAGGATAGCGAGGCTATACAGCGTATAGCCGAAGAAGCTGACGCCAAAGACCGTACGGGTTAGTTCAAGCGTACGCAGTAGGACGAGCACCTACAGGCCTACTCAGACTAGCAGCTACTGTCGTACGCCATACGCCTCCCATCAGCGGAGGAGCCGCAGCTGCAGCGCGTCGTACAGCTCGTAGAAGAGCTAGTAGAGGAAGCTGTACAGGGACTCGGCACGCTCTCTCGAGATACGCTGCGCTAGCTGCGCAGTGCAAAGCTTCAAGAGCCAGACGTCCGCCCGTTTAGCCGTATGCAAAACAAGGCCAGCCAGCTGCGCGCTGCTCAAGTCTGGGCACGACTAGTCTACTACTACCTCCGTGTAGTAGCTGTCGACCAGCCAGCAGCGCCAGCAGTGCCCGAGCTGGCCAGTATTACTCGTCTCTTCCCGTGGCATAGCAAGCAGAAGCTAGCAGCCGAGCGGCTCTGGAAGTACCTATCCCAGGACGATAGCAGCGCTACGACGATAGCAAAGCAGCGTACGTACGTGCTGCGCCTGTCTCACGCTCTTATCTGCCAGGAGCTCTATGGACAGCCCTTTGCTAGCGCAGTAGTCCATTTTCTCGCCGCGCTTGGTATCCACCCAGAGACTAGCCGTCTACTTACTGCTACCGAGTTCTCGCCTATGCTCGGCTCTCTCGTCTACTGCGTACGCGCGTTGACGATAGAGCTCTTTCTCCCAGCAGAGAAGCGGGCTGAGCAAGGTGCTGCTGAGATAGATAGCTTTCTTAAGCAGCGTGCTCGCTACCTAACAGACGGCTCATATAGCCCGATGAGTACTATGCTTAGCTTACTAGCATACGCTAAGTTTATCGCTCTGCGTACGCCTGGCAGTATCGCTGGCAGCATGTGGTGGTCAGTAGACCGACAGACGTTCTATATCAAAGGCCGGCCTGTCGTACTACAGCAGTTCCGCGAGCTTGCGCAGGGCGTCATCACTGAGGCAGAACGGGTGCTGTGGGAAGAGCTGCTGTGGATGAGCGAGCAGGAGCATCGGCCGACGACTAGGCTAGCGGAGATACAAGACGACGTGTCTATCCAGCAGCGTGGTGTATGCTACCTATCGCCATCTCAGCTAGAGCAAGGACAGACGTGGGTGCTAGATCGGCTGGCTAGGGTAGCTGGGGCGCAGAAGCTCTATCAACAGCGCGTACGGCAGCAGTCAGAGCAGCCAGAGCAGTCAGAGCAGCCCCAACAGTCAGAGCAGCTCCAACAGCCCCAGCAGCTGCCGACCAGCAGCAGCTCCAGCAGCCCCAGCAGCCCTGACAGCCCTGGCAGCCACCCACCAAATCACAGCATAGAGTGGAGACCTCGAGCCGTCCAGCGCTATCTCAAGCTACTCGATCGTTTTCTAGAGCTGCTCTGTCTTGCTGTCCATATTACTGGCGGCCAGCCAGCCCGCGGGCCAGAGCTGCTCTCCGTCCGCTGGCGCAATGGCGTGCTGCAAGACCGCAATCTCTACATCATAGCCGGCCAAGTCGCTGTAGTTACTCGCTACCATAAGACGCAGTCGCAGTGGGACAAGCCTAAGATCGTCGCGCGGTTCCTGCCTGAGGCAGTAGGGCAGCTAGTCACTGCCTATCTGCTATATCTACGGCCCGTACGTGCTATGCTTCTTAGCAGTCAGGGCAAGGCAGTTACCGCGTCGGCGACCGACTATCTATGGGCGACCGACAGTGGGCCATGGGACACAGATCGGCTCACGCGTACGATGACAGCCGAGACAGCAGAGCGGCTAGGATCGCGGCTAACGACATCTGAGTACCGTCACGTAGCTGTCGGGATTGGGCGAGAGATAGTAGGAGAGCGCTTTGCTGCGGGCTACCACAAGCAGCTAGACGGACGATCTATAGCTGCTAGCGGTGCTAGAGACGTCAGCTCGGACGAAGACGAGGATGGCGAGGATCCAGTCGAGCTGCAGAACGGGCGGTCTACAGCGATAGGCATGGTAGCGTACGCAGTACAGGCTGATATCGTGCAACGACAACAAAGAATCCTCACGACAGATACGATTGAATCGTAGTAACAGCAAGCGTGCGATTGTTAGATACGCGGCTGAACGTGAACATTCATGAGCTACCTTGATCACGTAGCCTGTCGGATATTTGGCAGCAAGAAAGATGTACCGTTGCAGAACGCATCTTCTCGTCTCTGCGGCTGATCACCACGAAGTCAAGAAACAGTAGATAACGCAATTCTACATTTAGCTGCTAGCGGTGAGTAGGAGAACGTTCTCCAGCTCATGTACGACAGACCGCGATGTTTGTGACGACGATCCAGTCGAGTGTCATTGCAGAACGGCGTCTACAGCGGATTAGTCAGTGGGTGTGCGTGTTACGTATTAGGCTGATATCTGTTGTCATGAGTAGGACTTTAGTAGCGCCGATCTGATGTGATTCGGTATTGCGAGACGGCTCAGTGCTTAGCGATGTTGGCGTCAGCCCGTTTCTGCTCATGTGAGTGTGGTGTTTGATTTTGTTCTCATTTTTTCTATTACATTGATGTTAGAATTTTTTATTATTTTTATGTATTTCTTATATTATTTTGATATTTTTTTTTTTTTTTTTTTTGTTATATTATTTTAGGATTTTTTGTTTTTCTTCTTTTTTTTCTTTTCGTTATTTTATTATAACGAAGACGAGGATGGCGAGGATCCAGTCGAGCTGCAGAACGGGCGGTCTACAGCGATAGGCATGGTAGCGTACGCAGTACAGGCTGATATCGTGCAAGGACTTAGTGCGCGATCGATTGACGTATTTCGGACGCTCAGCTTAGCATGGCACGGGTTCCTAGGGCTATCATCTAAGCCAAGTAGTCTATTAGCAGTCGCAGCAGACGCAGTGGGACAGGCAAGAAAAAAGCGGAAACAGTCACTCTGCTGCCCAAACTGCTCGACACGGCTACAGCCGCAGCTCCAGCCTGAGCTTGAGCCTGAGCCTGAGCCTAAGACTGCGCAGCAGCCAGCGGCGAAGAAAGCCAAGCTGACACAGGCGTACGAGGCTAACACGCGTGCGACGACAGAGAAGCAGCTTACTGAGGCTGTTCGCCAGGTACTCTGTATTTCTACTGACCAGCCAGTTACCTATCGATCGCCAGACCAGAAGCGAGCGCTAGACGCCGTCGTACAAGGCGTAAGTCCTCTTATCGTCGTTCTACCTACAGGCGGAGGCAAGACGCTTCTGCCTTTTACCGCTGCTGTCCTCGATCAAAGCCAGCAGACTGATCGGCCTGGCATGACGATACTAGTCGTCCCATTTCGGGCGCTAGTTGAGGACATGCTCGTACGGCTCGCACAGGCAAGGATTGCAGCTATTGAGTGGCAGCCAGGCGAGGCAGGCGAGCTGCAGCGTCGCAGTCGACTAGCCAGTATAGTCGTCGTCAGTGCTGACTACGTTGGGAGCTCTGACGGCAGCTTTCTCTCGTACGCAGCTTTGCTCGCTCGGCAGCAGATACTGCGACGGGTAGTAGTGGACGAGTGCCATGTGGCTATTACAGCTGACTCGTGGCGGCCAAAGCTAGCACGGCTAAGAGACTTACGGCTTCTAGCGTGCCAGCTCGTGTTTCTTACGGCTACGCTGCCTCCGTCGCAGGTAGAGCAGCTACAGCAGAGACTACTTATACCTACGGCTACTATCGTCCGAGCAAGAAGCACGCAGCGGCCTAACACGCAGTACGTAGTCTACTATTGCCAGCGAGACCAGCTATATGAGCAGGCCGTGGAGCAAGCGGGTAGGTTAATGAGAGAGGCAGAACAGGCTTCTAGGCAGCGCTGTGCAGCAGCGGCAGCTACAACAGCTACAGCTACAGCAGCTACAGCTACAGCAGCTACAGCTACAGCAGCTACAGCAACTACAGAAGATAGGTACGCCAAAGGGATCGTCTACTGCCGCAGTCGACAGCTCTGTGATAAGATAGCAGCAGCGCTAGACTGCAGCAGCTATCACGCAGGCGTAGGTTCTCGTACGAAGATACTAGAGCAGTGGCGGCAGCGTGGTGGTTTAATTGTTTGTACGTCGGCGCTAGGAGTAGGAGTAGATATTGCGGGCGTAGAGTTCACGCTGCATATAGAACAGCCGTGGAGCATGATCGACTTTGTGCAGGAGAGTGGGAGAGCGCGAGGGCAAGGCAAAGCCGTGGTGCTAGTAGTAGCAAGAAAAGAGCAGCAGCAGCGGCAGCAGGCACAACGGCGGGCAAAGCAGGTAGGGCAGGAGCAGCAGCAAGTAGAGGCGGCAGACGAGGCAGATGAGACAGAGACAGACGAGGCAGACGAGACAGACGAGACAGACGAGACAGACGAGACAGACGAGACAGACGAGACAGACGAGACAGACGAGACAGACGAGACAGACGAGACAGACGAGACAGACGAGAGTGAAGAGATGGACGATAGCCAGGCAGTAGCAACGCTAGTATCGACGCGCGGCTGTCGGCGAAAAGCAATTAGTCGATATATGGACGGCATAGCGTTGTCGTGTCGACAGCTAGAGGAGGCTATAGGTCAAGCGGTTGCAGTGTGCGACAACTGCAGTCGGCGCGGGATAGGCAGCAGACGGCTGGCTATACAGCAGGCAGGGGTAGTAGATGCTAGTGGTACTACAGCGGATACGCAGCTGCAGGCAGTACAGGAGAGGGTAGTACGGACGAAGCTAGACGAGCTAGCGCAGCAGATATGCCCGTACTGCTGGGGGATACTACATGAGGTATTTGATGGAAAGCGTAGCGCAGAGCGGATACAGAAAGAGCAGGAGGCTGAGCATAGGGTGTGGGAGTGCTGGCGGCTGCTAGCAAAGAGCGAGAGGGTACTAGCCATATGGTTGTGCGCAAGTGTAGGCCCCGGGTGTACACTCGCGCACGCTGATTGGCTAGCGCACAGACGTTGGGTGTACACTCGCGCAACCCCTGTCGGGTGTGCACTCGCGTAGCCTAAGTAACCCCTAACCCTAACCCTAAGCCCTAACCCTAATCTCTGCTTACGCCCCCTCTGTATAGTCTGATTGCTGCTAGGGCAACCAGCTTATTATTTCTCTTTCTCTCT
>NRSV01000090.1:52806-94380 GCA_002286855.1 Bipolaris cookei
TCAGGAACAGACAGCTGACGAAGGGGCGGCCGATACTTACTCCGATCCGGCTCTGGGATTGGCTCAGTGCTGGATGAAGCTGTAACATCGTTACAACTATATAGATTAGTTTAAGCGGACGTAGTGGGACGAGTATCTATAGACGTACTTAGACTAGCAGCTACTATTATACGCTATACGTCTTCTAGTAGCTGAAGAGCCGTAGCTATAGCGCGTTATATAGCTAGTAGAAGAGCTAGTAGAGGAGGCCGTCTAAGGACTTGGCATGCTCTCTTGAGATACGCTACGCTGGCTACGTAGTCTAAAGCTTTAAGAGCCTGACGTCCGCCTATTTAGTCGTATGTAAAATAAGACTAGCTAGCTGCGCGTAGCTTAACTATGGGCACGACTGCTCTGCTACTGCCTTCGTGTAGTAGCTGCTAACTAGGCGTTAGCAGCGCCAGCAGCACTAGCAGCACTAGTAGTACTAGCAGCACCAGTAGTGCCTAAGCTAGTTGGTATTGCTTGTCTATTCCTATGGTATGGTAAGCAGAAGCTAGCAGCAGAGCGGCTCTGGAAGTACCTCTATGTTACGAACCTGAGAAAGAGGGAACTCGCAGAAGTTAAGAAAGGAAACCCCAAACACCAACTTCCCAAGACCTCAATACAGGCCACCCTATATCAACCAATGACGTGTGTTCCACACGGCTTGGCGGAACGCCATCATGGAACAAGTCACGTGTGTTCCACGAAGTACCACATGTTCCACAAAATACCACGCGTGGAACATCACGAAACAATATGGAACTATGGAACACAACCTTAGTATATAGCATAGGCAATGAGCCCTTACGGTTCATTGTGTTCAACTCAATAGTTAAGCCTAAGAGTACCCTTTACTATCAAAGACCCTCTGTCCATTGCTCCGTTGCCCATCCGCGAAAACCAACTCTTAAGTACTGACACCAGGTATTTTATATCATACCCACTCAGCACTCTTAACACTCTACTAGTCTAATAACAGCGCTACGACGATAGCTAAGTAGCGTACGTACGTGCTGCGCCTGTCTTACGCTCTTATCTGCTAGGAGCTCTACGGACAGCTCTTTGCTAGCGTAGTAGTCTATTTTCTCGCCGCGCTTAGTATCTACCTAGAGACTAGCCGTCTACTTACTACTACTAAGTTCTTGTCTATACTTGGCTCTCTCGTCTACTGCGTACGCGCGTTAACGATAGAGCTCTTTCTTCTAGTAGAGAAGCGGGCTGAGTAAGATGCTGCTAAGATAGATAGCTTTCTTAAGCAGCGTGCTTACTATCTAATAGATAGCTTATATAGTCTAATAAATACTATGCTTAGCTTACTAGTATACGCTAAGTTTATCGCTCTGCGTCCGCCTGGTAGTATCGCTAGTAGTATGTAGTGGTTAGTAGACTAACAGACGTTCTATATTAAAGGCCGGCCTGTTGTACTACAGCAGTTCCGCGAGCTTGCGCAGAGCGTTATTACTGAGGTAGAACGCGTGCTGTAGAAAGAGCTACTATAGATGGGCGAGCACGAGTATTGGCTGACGACTAGGCTAGCGGAGATACAAGACGACGTGTCTATTTGACAGCGTGGCTTATACTACCTATCGTGGTCGTAGCTGTAGTAAGGGCAAGCTTGGGTGCTAGATCGACTAGCTAGAGTAGCTAGGGCGTAGAAGCTTTATTAAGAGCGTGTACGACTGCAGTCTAAGCAGCTAGAACAACTAGAATAGCTAGAACAGCCGCTAACAAGCAGCTACTAGAGTAGTAGCTAGAGTATAGAGTGGAGACCCCGAGCCGTCCGTCGGTATCTCAAACAGATCGATCGCTTTCTAGAGCTCCTTTATCTTACTGTCTATATTACAGGCGGCTAGCCAGCCTGTAGGCCAGAGCTACTCTCTATACGCTGGCGTAACGGCGTGCTATAAGACTGTAATCTCTACGTAATAGATAGTTAAGTTATAGTAATTACTCGCTATTATAAGACGTAGTCGCAGTGGGATAAGCTAAAGATTATCGCGCGGTTTCTACTCGAGGCAGTAGGCTAGTTAGTCACTGCCTATCTACTATATATACAGCCTGTACGCGCCATGCTCCTTAGTAGTTAGGGTAAGACAGCTACTACGTCGGCAACCAACTATCTATAGACAAACGGTAGTAGGCCGTAGGATATAGATCGTCTTACGCGTATAATAACGGCAGAGACGGTAGAGTAGCTAGGATCGCGACTAACGACAGCTAAGTACCGTCACGTGGCTGTTAGGATCGAGCGAGAGGTAGTGGGAGAGCGGTTTACGGCAGGCTATAGCAAGTAGCTAGGCGAGCGATATAGCGCTATAGGTAGTGGTGGAGATATTAGCTCAGACGAAGACGTAGATGGCGAAGATCTATTAGAGCTATAGAATAGGCGATCTATAGCAATAGGTATAGTAACGTACGCAGTATAGGCGGATATCATTTAAGAGCTAAGTCTGCGACTAATTAATATATTTCAAACGTTTAGCTTCGCGTGGCACGCGTTTTTTAGGCTACCGTCTAAGGCGAATAAACTATTAGTAAAAGCTATAGACGCTGCAGACGCTATAGAGGCAGTAGCGTTAGTAGAAGAGTAAGGGACAAAGCGGAAATAGGCACTAAGCTAGCTAAACTGCTCAACACGGCTACAGCCACAGCTATAGTCGCAGCTACAGCCCCAGCTACAGTCGTAGCTACAGCCCTAACTCCAGTCTGAGCCTAAGACTACGCAGTAGCCAGCGGCAAAGAGAGCTAAGCTGACGCAGACATGCCAGCCTAACCCGCGTACGACAGAGGAGCAGCTTATAAACGCTGTTTGCTAGATGCTCCGTATCTCTACTAACTAGCTAGTTATATACAAATCAGCAGACTAGAAATAAGCGTTAGACGCCGTCGTATAGGGTATAAGTCCTCTTATTATCGTTCTACCTATAGGCGGAGGCAAGACACTTCTACCTTCTACCGCTACTATCCTTAATTAAAGCTAGCAGACCGATTAGCTAGGAGTAACGATTCTTATTATCCCGTTTCGTGCTTTGGTAGAGGATATGCTCGTGCGGCTTGTAGAAGCCGAAATCTAAGCTGTTAAGTAGTAGCTAGGCGAGACAGGCGAGCTGCAGCGTCGCAGTCAGCTAGCTAGCATAGTCGTCGTCAGTACTAACTACGTTAGGAGCTCTAATAGCAGCTTTCTCTTGTACGCAGCTTTGCTCGCTCGGCAGTAGATACTACAATAGGTAGTAGTGGACGAGTGCCATATAGCTATTATAGCTAACTCATAGCGGCCAAAGCTAGCACAGCTAAGAGACTTACAGCTTCTGGCATGCCAGCTCGTATTTCTTACGGCTACGCTGCCTCCATCGCAGGTAGAGTAGCTACAGCAAAGACTACTTATACCTAGTATATGATGCTACGTGACTCGGCCCCCGATACATCCAGAATAGGTAATTACGGACCTGGATTCAAAAACACGCGTATACAACGCGGATCAGACCCAGATTCTCGCCTATTATAGGCTAGCGCGAATCGCCCCCTTAATTTCCGCGTTTTAGTTCTAGCGTAAGCCCCCTAAACCATTAGACTCCTCGTAGTGAAATACAACTACTTATAGTAGAGCCATCTTTATATTCCTGCTTTTCGTTGATAGTTGTAACTGTTCAAAGTGTACAGAGTAGACATGGCAACAAATTGGATCCTGTTAACACCAGCGTCTATCGCTGACCACCTTGTACGTAGGGCCGATCATCTAAATCAAAGCTATCAGCCGCTAAATTTATGTTCAATATCTTGTAGCCATATAATATAGTTGCTTTAGACTATATTACGTTCATTGCAAGCGAGAAAGTAATCGTCTGCACCCACTGTTGTACTGCAGTACCTGCCACGCGCTTAGATGCCCACCTTCAAACTTCCCACCGTGTTCCATCCAAACTACGGCGGATAACAATAGCCCGATTTGACGGCATGCCTGCTGCACAGTCTTTTGAAGATCTGGTACCTCGCCAGGATGGATCTGCTCCGCTCTCGTATCTTCTTCCCCCCGTACCTGGATTTTGTTGTCCACACTGTATAGAGAGAAAGACAATTAACTGGGATCAAATGCGACAGCATGCGAAAGCAAAATATGATATTACCGCTCCAGAATGTCTTTGAGACCAATCTAGATATAAGTGTTACCTATAGAGCTGGACAAAGTACTCGCCCAAACATTGGGTAGTAACCCAAGGTAACAGCTCTAGTCAGCAAGCGATTTAGAAGCAGCTATCGTCTATAAGCGAAGAAGAACACCTAGTGCGGATGGAGGATGAAGAGGAAGAAGAAGAACAGCGCTTCAATGGCGAGTGTGATATGGTAGCTCTAGACGCAGAGCTAGAGCACGACGAGAATACTGAGTGGCTTCGGGGCTGTGAGTGGCCGACGTGGTTCGCTCACAAGCCTGTTCATGTTATCGTCGTAGCTGCAGCATTGCCCTCCGCGAGAACATCCGAGGATCTTGTACTAGGCCTTTGGAATGGTTTCGAATGTGTGAGCCTAGTATAGATAGAGAGGGTTATTTGGAAGATACTAGAAGCTAGCAGATTTGTGTTTCAGCGATGCGAAATGACGCTTAAATAGATACTGCGCGTTCTGCGTTGCTGGCTTCGGAGCTGGACGCCTTCTTTCCTTCCTTATCTATTTGAGCTGCCTTAACGCGAACAAACCCGGCGAAGATACTACGTCATCCACGAGCGGTTTCTATGCTATATATTCTGGATGCTAGCACTATCGCGTAGTATAAAGGAGCCTACGAGCGAAATCTCTGGACTGTAGCTAACTATAGCTCAGCTCGCTATGATGAACTATATTTGGAGCCGTCTTTCAATTGTTAGCTAGTAGGCAGACTGCGGGGTATTGCTCTAGCTATCGCTGGATGGTGTGCATGAGAATCTGTTCTAACTTCTTGTTATGTTCTGGACGGACCTGTCGCACGATGGAAACATGAGTTGTAGCGCTATCATGTATTTCTCTGGCGTTCTAGGAATTCATTCTATAGAACTATGTTTCCGCAAACCCCATGATTATACGCCGTTTATATCAGCACTCCTATGGGTAGGGCGTCTAATTATACTCGAGTACGCACTACCGCTTACACTATATAACCATCTCAAAACCCCTTGGCCTGAGCGCACTGTCTATTCTGACTAAGCACAGCGATTGCGTGAGCATATCCGACCTAAATATCTTCAGCGAGGAAGCCTTGCGCTGGCTGGTTACCTTATTGAACGGCTTTAGTATGGACGAGCGATTGCTAGGCGCGAGGGCCCCTGAACAAATATATTATGGTCGCTAGATGGCTTAACGCTATATATCGTAGACACCCAGGTTCATATGCGGTAATTCCGCGAAACGATCCATAGCATCGTAGTAGGATTGCAAAATCTTACCTAAGACCTCCTTTTTAATTGGTGGCCAGATGTCCAACTCAATGCTGTGCAAGATGATCTTGCGACTCACCGCCCAGGGTTTTCCTTTTTAACACACCCAGCCAACAAACTCCAAGGATCTTTTCGGGCTGTAAGCAGACTCGCATTCTCAGAGCAAGGCGGGTTTTCATTAGAGACAAGAAGAGAGAAAGCCAAGATGGAACAGTATCTGAAAAAAAGCGACTAGTTCATCCGCCTACTCTATGCAGCAATGCACATGACAAATAGCATGCCAGCACGCGGAGAAGAATTTAGAGTATTACGATAGGCTGACACAGTTTCTATGCAGCGAAATATCTTCGTGTACAAGGGAAAGATAATTCTTATTTTTTCGTATAACAAAGCAAACACCAACACCAACAATTCCTTTTATATTGTGCGGTCTCCCTACCCTATCCTCAATCCCTACACAATATGCCAGACGGAATTATGGTCGAAAGGGAAGTATGGTCGGATAGCGCATTTCACACCTACCCATCTACCCACCAGTTCGCAGTAGCAAATACCGTCCAAACCATATTCAAAGCAGATGCAACTTCTACCTTAGATGCAGGAGACTCGTGCACGTTCAATGCACTACGTTTTATGATCACACCATCTATATAGCGTGAGTTATCAGATACAATAGGGGGAAGAGTCGGTGTTCGTGGGCATGGCCCGTGCTAACTTGGGGTTGCGCTGCCAGTTGGGGCCACGCCAGGCGCGAGCGGTTCTTAGCAAATTGCTATAACTAACGTGAAAGAATACCACCAATTAGAGTAGATAAGCAGCAGACGATAATCTAAGAGCGCCAGTTGGGAGTACTTGGTAGAGTGTTCTATGCACTTCACTTTATATCTCTCTTGTCTCAATCTATTTCTTGGGTTGACATACTACTATCTTGGAATGGGTCAAAGAGGGAGTTTTGAAGCAGGGCAACAGTTGCCCTCGCTGGGGCCCCTCCCCTATTCTGTTTGCTTTACCTCCACCGTTTTAATGCGCATTTACCGTCTGCATTCCCGCTGGACTGATATTCATCCCCATGTAGCGGGAATGCTTGCTGACTTTACGCTCTCCTTAGCTGACTAGTTCCGGTCCACCGATTGTTCTACTAATTACATGGGTAGGGTGGTTACATAGGGATGAACGTTAGTGAAGGTATACTGCCAAGATGCATCACCAGCAACAAGCACATCGCCTGTTGTGATCACACTAGGCATGTTGTGTCTAAGTTGACATCTTTTCGGGAGATCATGAGAATAGATCGCTGTCAGAGCAACGTATATGTATGTATGTATAACTACTTAAGCTGCGTACTCTCTGAAAGCTCGGCTAAGCACAAACTCGAAGCTCGGCATCAGCGGCTCATCTACATATGACAATAACGTATTGAACCACGGTGCTTTTTATCAATAGCCAATCACAGTCCTAGACCCGCGCTACCCTAGCCTATCTACCCCTATCCTACCCTTTCAGTGGTGCAACAGAGTAAGACGCTTAGGACGCTGACGAGGTACTTTATGACAAAGCGTCAGCAGTTGGACGGATCCTTTCGCATACACCGTCTTGTTCATATATCTCTTACGTACCGCTCATGCAGTAGGATATATAGATGCGGTAATAGTGACGGCGTCGATTCTCAATCATTTTAGCCAGTGCCAGGATAGTCTTGGACAGTAAGCATCAGCCGGGGTCTCCTATAGATAGGCACTGTCGTCAAGAACGGAGGCGCTAGGGCATCGGCATCCCTCTACGCTAACAAGCATGGATAACTTGGCGGAAGTGCTGAGCAGCCAGGGCAAGTATAACGATGCGGAGGCAATGCACAGACAGACTATAGAGCTAAGAGAGAAGGTGCTGGGACCTGAGCATCCTGACACGCTGATAAGCATACACTGTCTGGCCTACCTCCTCGCAAGACAAGATCACTACGATAGGTCTATCCCGCTGTACAAAAGAGCATATGCAGCATACAAAACTGTGCTTGGAGCAGAACATCCGATTACACGCGCATGTGATCAGCAACTGAAGTCTCTTCTTGAAGTGGCCGCAGGGTAGGAGACCATTGGACGACCACGTCAGAAGGTAATGATCACTGCGGGGCGCCAGGATGCGCGTTAGTTTCCCAACAATAGTTGAGAGGTAATTCCCCTTAGTTATGGAAAACAGCTGCAACTTAAGTGAATAATACAAATCATTCGCGCGCAACTAACGCACTACCTTTTACAGTACTACGATAGATATAGCGCAAGATAAAGTCTAGTAGGGAGTTGGTGTTTGTGGGTGTGGCCTGTGCCCAGTGAGAGTAGCGCTTAGGGCTTAACCCTAAGTTAATCCTAACTTTGCAGTTATTTTACAGAAACTAAGATCGCATCCCTTAGTCGAGAAAGACGACACAGAGGCGCCAGCTAGGGGTACTTAGAAACATTCTCCCTCCATTATCTCGTATAGATACCTTACGGGATAGCATGTGGTTATTGCGCTTACCCTACGCCCATGTTTTCTTTACGTACCGTGCTCCATGTCCGCAAAGCTGCCCTTTATCTTTTCAACGATTATGGAAGACTTTCACTGTAGGCAACTGTTTCTACTACGACGATTCTAGTATTGCCAAGAGCTACATCAGCGTCGTCTTCCATGCGAGAGCGCTTCCAACTGGAGAGAGGCTGAATGTCTTCCCCGTAGCCGTACTCCATCCTCAAGCTTTCTCCACATTGTTCGACGAGATTTCTCGTAGTTTCCTGGTCATCTGAATACCGCCAAAGCCTTCGTGTGTCATATGCGCTCTATAGACGGAGCCTCGGTCAGCAAGACGGCCAAGGTCGCCCTCAACACTGCGATGCACCTGCCCAAAATTTTTGCATGGTTGAGCCACTCAGGGCATGCATAGCGATCTCTAACAATAGCGGCGAAGGCATTTATGAGTGTTGGCGTGGTGAGGCCTATCTTGTTGATTCCAACGATGCGAGTGACGGATACGAGATGTCCTTTGACAGGCTAATATTTGTTTCTTTCATCTATGTTGTCTTCTGCGTGGTGCTGATTAGTATCCTTGTGCGTTGCTGTAGAAGTCAGACTCTTCGTCTTCTGTCAGGATAGTGATCGGACGCAGTTTATAGAGACTGAAGATCCTTAACATTGCCGTGGAAAGAGGATTTGTGATAGCAATACCCACAAGCCTGATTCACCCAATCTGTCCTCAGCGCGAGGAAGAATCTTGTCTGCTTCTTTGTGTGATCCTAGTGGCTAGATCTGGAGTTTCTCGCGTTTGGCCGATGGCGCTTCGTTCGTCGATGCGCGTCGCGAGACTTTCTCGGGCCGAGTTTCTTCTTGATCCGTGAGGCGTTGAGCTACTTCCATTGCCGTTGGTCGAACTTCAGAATCCCATGCTAAAAGTTCTAGGACCAGATTCCAGAAGTCCGGATAGTGCAGCTCAACAGTATTCGTTGCCATAGTCTTCTGGAACTTCTTATAGGTTGCAGCCTCTCCCAATTGTTTGTGAAACTGCTTGTTTAACAGGAAGTCGACAAGAGTAACACCCAGGCTCCAAACATCCGAAGGGAACGAGAATGGTTGAGTTGATTTTCGATTTTTCACTCTCATGACCTCCGGAGCAAGATAAGTCATTGTTCCTCGGTCGTGACGCATGCTTGTGGGATCCGGCTCGCTACATCCAAAGTCGATGATTATGGCATATACCGGGCTGATAGAGTGATAAACAATATTGTTAGGTTTGATGTCTCGGTGTAGTATGTCAAGGCTGTGTATATGAGCGAGGCCGGACGCTATCTGGCGCATCGAGTCACGAAGAAAAATAGCAGAACCAGGAAGAGATTTCCAGGATGCGAGTAACCCCAGCGCTCCAGTGGTTGCAGGTGGCGACATGATGAGGCCCACCGTCGGACCTTCGTCCTGACGCCACATACGTGGATCGGCGGATGAGTCCCAATTGACGACCTTTTCAAGTTTGCAAACGTTCCTCTAAACAAAGCCTCAGTCACGTTCTTTTTCTGCCTAAGGCAACTTACATCGTTGAGGCGGCCAAGGATTTCAATCTCTTTTCGAAGGTCATTGAACTGCGCAGCAGTACATTTGACCATTTTGACGGCGACCGGCTTCCCATTTGACTTGTCATATCCCAATGACACAGTGCTGGTTGTTCCGTGAAGATTGGCATCGAAGATGCTGTAGCCATGGTAGTCAATAGTGTTCCTGGATGGTGTTGGTGACAGAAGCATGACGGACTTATCAAGCCCAGTGCTAGCTCGTTTGAGGGCTTCTTGGAGTTCGCGTTGTTGTTGCTTCGGGTTTAAGTCTGTGTATACGAGACGATAAGTCAGGTCGCCAAGTCCGATGATGGTACCATGCTGTAGAGAGGCCTGATAATCTTGTTCATCCTGCTCCTCCCTTTTGGTGTCGCGTTGGACAGTTTTGCCGTCGACACTGACCTGCCATAAAGATAAGTCCATGGTACACTGATATATCAGCGACAAGTTACCTCTCTGCTATCAGATATGGCCAGTAATACACCAGTTTCGAGCAGGCGTCGCAGCCTGCAGTGGCGCGAATGAAGAGAATATCCGTTGGTGAACGGAGCAAGAAGGAAGTCTACAAAATTTTCTGGCTTGCTTGATCGGGAACTTCCCAGGACCCAGCCCAAACTTTCATTTGCAGGAGGAATGGTCATGTTCAGTCGGTAGTAACCACAGTATTTCTGGACGGGTTCATGCTGAGGAGGTGGAGTTGCAGTAGTAAAACTACTCCCAGTAGTGCTGTCGTCAGGATACACAGCTTCATAGTGAATAAAGCTGCGCACGTGATTCCACTTACTAGCATCACTGTCAAGAAGCCAGACAACCTCACTGAAAAGCGTGCGAGCCGCTGGAGAGTGTGGCACCAATCGTGCAAAGTCGCCGTTGGACGCTCCGAGATATACATTGTCCCATGATTGCACATCTGGCTCGGTGTCGCCATCAGTTTCATCGCCATGTGGGTCCATGAAGTTGAGAGATTAGACAAGTGGTCTTGTTGTAGGGTGCAGGATAGGTTGAAGATACAAGGTGGGATGATACGGGCGGAGGTTTCCCAATGAGACTAGCGCTGCCAAGGATGGACTTCACGGCCATCTGGGCACCGCGTCCTCCATCGAACATTTACGCATGATATCATCAAAACATGATATGGCATCGCCGCCGCGCTCACCGACTATACCAGACCACGTGCTGAGAGCCTATGAGGAACAGTGCATTACTAGACCTCTCTTCGTTGCACTATTGAAGCTGCAGAATCAGCGGGAGACGATTGACAACGCGGAAGTGCCTTTCAAACGAGTGCCATACAACAAAACCCCTGAACTGAGCTGGGGCCGACAATCTCCGCAACTCACACCAACTCCTTCACCCTCGCCATCGCCGAAGACATCGCATCGCAAACTGCAATCCTTTCCAACTCCACCCGACACGTCACCCCTGCGCAAGGACCTAGCTTCCGCATCCCCTAACAAACCCGCCGCCACACGTCGCCGACCTCGTCACCAGCAAGTTTCGCAAACCCCAAAGCAGCCCTTTCACACTATGCTTCGTCGCTCACGAGCCCGCATGGGTCGAGCCCAGGAAAGGCGCTTTTTCGAGCTAGATGCGTCTGGTCGAAGGGCTAGGCGCATTGTTGAATGATGAGCACGGAACAGACAAGCGACAAGATTGAACCATCTACACGTGTAAGCAGAACATATAGACAATATGTATAGAATGATCATACGCAACTAGGTACGCGTATTGCTGTATCTCTCCAGGATACCCGCTGATGATGTATAGTAGCAGTTATCGACGACCTAGACACCCGTCCCGCCTCCGCACCGAGACGATCTCGAATAGTCATGTTTTGACAGGGAATGCCAAAGGCTGGATGTACCGCAGGCCTATGCTGAGCGGGTGCTAGTGTACTGGGTGATGGGAACGTCCACTTCGCAAGCAGTACGATATGGGCAGTGCAAGGCAGAAGAGAGGATGATATGGTGCAATGGTACCTGGAAGGGTACTGCCGACAAAGTCGGCAGATAGGATTGTGGAAGAAAATGCCGGCTTCGAACGAACTGCCAGTGTATTAATGGAACATGACACGGGGACATGGAGTGAAGAGTTTAAGCTCTAATCAATAAGAAGACAATGTACGTGTATGTAGTGAGACGACATTGGTTGAAATGCGTCATTACGAGCCGCTGGTCGCCTGTACATAGTTTGTTCTTAGTAACTTTCGCGGATGCTGTGCTACAACTCATAACTGACCCTCCTAGCTTCTCACGATAGACTTCGTTGGTAGTATCAGGAGCCTCCACCTCTGATCGCTGTTCCAGGACCACAAAATGCTGTATGTTATCAACCCAAACGCCACGCATCCCGCCACTTCGTGGCCGTAGCTTGAAACGCTTGCTTTTTTCTTTCCAGACACGATAAGTTCTCCAGTAAATCCCCTCTCTTCAACTTCTTCAATCAATGCTCGTTGCGCATATGTCGATTACGAGTGTCGAACCAGTCTGCACCCTCTGAATGAAGACGCGAAGAATATCTGTTGATGGGCCTGAGATACGTACGTTCGTGGCTATACCGTCGCATCCTACACATTATGCCAAGCGAATTGCAGTCGCTTTGGAAACTACGGTCTGACACCTACCCCTGCAAATTCATCTCGCTACTTCACAACTCTCCTTAATCTAGTATCTACCTAACCCCATTTCCCTATTTTACGTGCTTATACGCACCTATACGTGTATGTATATACTTACATCTTCTACAAGTTCTTGAGCTTCTCTGCCGCGAATACTGAGTTACGTTTGAGTTTTTCTAACTCTCCGTAAGAGCTTGCCCCGCCAAGAGGGATGTAACATTAGTGACATGATTATAGCACGGTAAAAGGATTGCGGTACAATTGATTAGAGGAATCTTCTAAACTCCTTATTGTCCCTGGGCTCAGGCAGTTTGAACGTAAGTATACGCCTAAGTAGTTAGCTATTATAAGCATATCTGTAACGGCGCAGGCAAGACTGGTCGGATTCGTATCGGCAGTGGGATCACTCAGAGGCATATGGGAGTGCGTGGGATCACAAAAGAGCCTTGAATTACCTAGCAGACACCTATAGGCCTTGTACGAAAGGATATCAAAAGTCTACAGAACTAGTTACAGCCATGCTTGCTATTTATCCACTCCAGACCCGGTCCGGTACCGGATCGGATCTGATTCGGTTGGCGGTCTTGGTAGTACTTGATGTCTGATCGGAGCTGGAACGACGTTCATCCGGATTGACCTCGGATGGTCTTCGTACTTGACGTCGTTACAATATCATGCATACCAAGCATACAGTTGGTAGCGGCTGCGGCTTCACCCCTGTACGCAGTTGCGCAGCGGTTTTGAGCAATCTCACTCTCCGTATATGGCTTAGCGCAAGATGTCAGCCGGAGAACAACCGATACGATTGGTCAATGCCCGATTTTATGATGACTGGACTTTCGGAATGCTGCTTGCAGAAGTGAAGCCGCAATCGCTAATGACTGTACTGATCGGGTCATGTGACCGGATCAGTGATCAGTACGTATCTGCTGCGACAAAATATTTGTAGTTACACCCAGTACTTAATTAACTACAACTTTACTTACTTCCGCGTTCGATTTTCCGAAGGTCCAAAGTGCAAGACCATCTCGTCTCGGGGTGCATCCCGAGGTGCAGGTGGGGTAGTGTCTAACGCTCAGGCCATCTGCGGAACGGCAGCACAACACGCTAGGATTCCACACGCAGCTACGAGGTTAGCTAAACCTTTACAGGAATAATTCCACAACGCGTAAGACGCGTCCCTGCCCCGCGTCATAGCTTGCACCTCTCACTTTCACACCTTGCACTTTGCACTTTTACGCCTCGCACCTTCATATTGTCTCTGCTGTTTACACTGCACTTCACACATTTCCCTTAATCCTGGTCGAATACTTAATGTTCAGTCCATCCTTCGAGAGAGCACCGAATTTGAGTTTTGCTTCGCACGCCAGCTTTCTGAATGCTCTCTGGTGCCTTCCGCACCTATGTCTTGGACTATGCCTGTCAACGGTTTTGATTGCAATTACCCCGGTGACGACTTTCTGTGTTCAACACCTTTCATTAGGAACCAAACCAAACAGGAGTCTCTGTAAGCGCTCTTACCCGACCTCATATGCTAATAGGCTAGACCCGGGGCTCGTGTCGAAAACGACGACGAAGACAACGCTTAAAGCTCCCCCCATGGGTCCGTCGATATTGGAGGCAGGTCGTAACCTGTAAAGTCTCGCCTAGAAGAACAGATTGCAATACACCGTCGCTAAAAACGGGACAAATGGCCAGCGCGAAGTCAGGGAAGAGGGAACATGGGTCAATACATGGACAGAGATATAGTTCTTCTAGGTTGTGTTTCTATCACGTCTTGCGCATATTGGCCTCTGCTAGTGCAGAATCTCCACCTGTCCGCTGCACCTATATTATGTAATTGGGTGACAGTTTCAGATTCCCCCCTGCCAGACTATTGAGTCTGCGAGACCTTATCTGTTCGTGCGTATTTGCTAGTGGATTGAATTCTGATTTCTCTTGTAGAAATACGCCTTCATACAGCATTGGAGAAGAGGCATGTCGTTCTGAAGCAGCTGGTGATCTTGGAGACGTATCTGATGCTTTATACGGATCATGTTTGACACCCACAACCGGGTCCTATGGAAATCACGCGTTCCTAGACAGCACCGATGCTCAATCGTTTGGGGGGCAGTTCGACTATACTTGCCTAAACTATAATCTGCCCCTCGATGACCCATTCCATGCTGTACCATACAATCCCGCGCATAATGCCAACGCCTGTTTGGATGGGTTACCTCCCAATGAAAGCATGAATTGCATGAGTTTCGGGGACCCTTCAGGACCGAGCAAGGTGTATGTACAGCATGCTGCAATCTGTTCAGACTCTAACCCTAGTAACAGAACAGACATGGTATCTGCGAGTCTCTTTGACGTGGCAGACGGGCTCGTGAAGACTCCTTCATCTGATGGAAATAACGGAGAAAGACGCTACGCCGCCGGCTGTTTTGCGAGACAGGGAGTGAAAGCTTCGACAAACACAAAGGCCAGATATGAGTGCCGGGCATGTCCAGCAGATTCTGGGAATGCACGCGACTTCGCATCACCGTCGAGCCGAAGAAACCATGAAAGAAAATTCCATGAGCAGCCCAGAGAAGGCAGAGCAAAATTGAAGAGGGTCGACGTTAAGATGGAACATGCTGGCCAGAAGCGGAAGGAAGAGAAGAAAAGGAAGTTGCTTCAAGAAATAGCTGAGAAACTAGAGCAGCTGCGAAATTGCTGAAACAGGACAATGAAAGCATGTACAGATCATCAACCTTTGTGTAGGTGAAGGACCTATTTCTTAGTCGATAAATGATAGTGCCTGCCAGTATAAGATGCATGCAAGATTCTGATCTGATTCTCTGGAATTAGGTAATCGCATATATTGTCCTGGGTCCCCGCGCATGTCACCAAAACGCTTAGTTCCACGATCCATCACCTCTCGGCCACACTTGAGCCACAAGGCCCATAAAAATGAGGGGCTACGTTACTGGCACCGCTTACCACTCAAAATGATTGGCCGAAACGTCATTCTGTTGCAAATCTTACAATTGCTGCTAGCCTAGTGAACAGGTCACGTTTGATGAGTACATACAGTGCAGTCGACCAGTCTAGGCTCCTAACCAATATGAGGCCGCGAAAGGGGCCAGGGTGAAGGTTCCTTTTTAAATATGTTTAAAACATTGCCAAGTCCTCTCGTTGGGCTTTGATCCAATTACATTGCAGTTCTACTTGTATGTCACGGGCAGTCGGGGTGCCGACAGACCGGAGGTAGTTGGACCATGGCCTCTACCCTCTTCGGTTAGATGGAGATCGGGATACGGAGGTATATTGTTGCGGAGCATGGTCATGTTAGGTTTTGACGTAGTTAACTAATTGTAATGGTTGATGCAATGGATCGTGCATTAGGTCGTTAGCGTGGATACGTACATGAAATCTACGTACTTATGCCAGCGCGGGTATTGCGCACCTACGAAGTAGAAACTACAAGGGTCAGCTGTCTGTGGCGGACGCAAACAGGGTGTTTTTTTTTGCCGTCTTTTGTGTTGTGAAACGAAGGGTGAGGTGCCATCATGTCCCTAGTTATAGCAGCCTTTTTTTTTGTTAACCTGCGTGTAGCAGTAATGGGTACGGTCTCAGATATATTGGCCTTGCGAAGCAGGCGATTTGTTTATTCAGCGACGCGTCGTGGGAAACACCTTATCGAAACGGAGTTCGAGGGTCAACTAAAGGTTGCGATAGCGCGCACAAAGCACAACATGCGACTGGTGGGCGCGCTTGGATGGATTGGCAAAGCGACTAAAAGAGGGAGGATTAGCGGGGGCAAGACCACCGTATGGGGTAGCGTCCCGGAGAGGTTCTCTGAATTCACTGTGTTTTTTCATCTGCCGCACGAGGTGTCTCCCGGGCGTATGCGTAACTGGATGGAAATTCAGCAATCGGGGTGGGTTGTTCAAGAGTATGGTCGCGAACAGAGTGAAAGCGCGGAGGAGTTTTTTGTATTTCCCTTTGTGGAGTGGGATGCTCCCCACCTAGGGCGCAAGTTTATAGGGCCAGGTTTGTTGATTAACTCTGGTACGGCATTTGTGCAAACTGAGCGGAACGGCGTATCTGAAGAAGAGTCTGTTCGTTGCACTGAGAGCGAAGACGGTAAGGAGGCTGAGCGAAGAGAGTGCAGGAATGGTGCCCACTTTCCGCGTCACCCGAAAACCAGCACGAAGCGTGGTAGGAGTCGCTGCAGTCAGAAGAGGAAAGTTCATCAAGAAGTTGCCAAGCCGAGTAGCGCTGGCTGTTCTTCTAGAGTGCCATCTGCACAGCGGAGGAGTAGAAACTCGAAGTCTGAAGATACAATCCATGTCAGGGTACCTGCTGTAAGCGGGGAGCGGTGTTGAAAATCACTGTCATGCAATGCCAAGCTATGGACGTGATGTGTTTCTTCCAATCTGCACTTGGACGTGCATATTATTCATTGCGTTGCACTACAGGTGTGCGGTTAGCGTATGTACAATACGGGTTCGTTTAACGTTGTACAGTGATAGATCAGGTCGGTCATGGAATGGATTGCATGGAGAGATGACTTTTGTCGCGTTATGTCGCACGTATAGGTGCGGTCAATTGATCTATATCGTTTCTGCTATCTACTATCCTTGTTGCCGTCACAGTAGCTTGTTGCTTTGGCTCAGCTGAAGTCATTGCTTCTGCAGCCTTGCATAGGCTGCGACAATAAGTAAGGTTAAAGTCTGTTTTTCTATTCTGCCGTCAGTCCCTGTGTAGCAGTATATCCTGAATTTAGCGTCTCAAGATTCGAAAATATCAAAGCGACGTCGTGTTGGCGGTGCCAAAGGTGGTAATAGTGGTGCATCATGCGTCACCGCCTGTCAAGCCTCCCCCAGAACCACCACGCGCGGCCGTAACATCAAGTTACTAAGAAGACATAAGTAGATACCAATATAAAATAGCCCTCTAGAGTACTCCAACAAGAAACCTAGTGACAGTAGCCTTTGTATGGGGCTCTGCAGCCTCATTTTGGTGAGCGCGAATCTTGGTGGGGTGTTCACGCGCTGACCACACGCTACCGATGCCAAGCTCAATCGGGCGCCAAGCCGAGTGATCATCCTGGCTTCTGACTGTGTCACACTTAGAGCGCGCTCGCAAGCTGTAGCAATTGCGCAACATATCTCCTCCTAAGCAGTCGTGTCTCGCAAAGATGTCATCTAGTACATCCTCTAACTCGTAGTGCCAATCGATCGCCACGAACGTCACGTAGCAACAGCGCAGCGACCAGACCGCGAACGGAACCTAAAGCTAGATACTTCCGAGCCTTCATGAGGGATGCCGTTGAACTATATTCTTCATACCTGGATGAAGGATTACACCCAAAATCGAAGCATAGGAAACATGGCAACCGAACCAGACAAGCACGATCTGCTTGGATTCACAAATATCGAAGCGGAGCACCCCAGATGGTACATCCGGAGGCTGTGGCTTGTTGCGGAGAATGATCGAGTGGAATATCCCAAGTTCTTGGACTCAGAGGTTCTTGGACTTGAAGACGAAGTGAAAGAGGTGATCAAGAAGTACGTGAAGAACGAGCATGAGCGTTATGAGGAATCAGGTGGCAACGCCTTTCTCAAGAAGGAAGCTGTACATATACTCAAAGAGTTACGTTTTGGCCAGCGTATATGGGGTGAAGATTCCGGAGCTGAGATACGGCTAAAGAGCAATCTACCAGGGGAACGCCCACGGTGGGGTGTTCACACAGACTCCGGATATAAGAGGAATGATGAAGACAGGTAAACCCTTACAGCCTATAGGTATCTAAGAGGGAGATGCTGATCTTTATAGTATTGAACTATGGCTTCGATATTGGATTGCTGCTCGTATACAAAACAAGGTCAATGCACCTTGTAAAGAGAAGAAATCTATTCCTTTAGTGACGGTGGGACGCATTGCACAGGTATCACCAGAACCTGTATCACCACCGCGTCCGCACCTGCCTGAGCTCGCTCAGCGAAGGGTCTCTTCCGCTGCGTCTGATCTCGCGCCGTTGTTAAAACATCACAGAAATCATTTTCCGCCGACAGTTGGGGGAAACTCTACAGCAGACAGCAGCCGATCTAGGAGTAGAGCACGCTCAGGCGACTCGAGCGATTCGGATAAATCATTCTCTTTCACAAGCTTCGAATCAGAGGTAGACTTTCCCCTGGTAGTACACCGATCCAAGCGCCGAAGGACAGACATCCGACAGTGTCGATCGCACGCTCGGTCTCTTCAACAGAGTCCAGAAGCCACCTCTACAGCGGGTGTCAATCTGCCCAAGGACACCTCCACCGATGTCATAACATCAGACATGGCTAACAACAACACTGACGTTAATGAAGACACCCATTCTGGGACCGATGAAATGAAGCAAAAGCTGCAATCTGACCTCATCCGTTTCCTGACTGGCGAGCCAAACTACACTGGCATCCTACATGAGGTTATACCCCCTACAAAGCAGCTTTACGCGATAAGCCCCCATCGCAAACCATACAGTGACTTGGACATTCAGTTTAGAAATTTCAACCGAGCATTGATCCATTGGGAGAGTCTTATCAAAAGGCTCAGGGCTTCCCCTGGTGCCGCACAGTCGCCTCTTGAGGATCCCCTCCAAAAGTTAGCGGCCGAAGCGAGCTTTGAAGATCGTGTCGCTATGTTTCATGATCTTGGGCCGAGATCGCACGTTGAGTTTCCTTTTGAGAGTTGGACCATCTCCCTTGCCCTTTTTTTCGAAGGTCTGCTGGGCGATGCTTACATGCCTTTTCCATTCGAGGTTCTAGTGGACAACTTGAGAACTGTTAATCAATCCTTGTATGATACCATCCACTGTAGTTAATAGCAAAACCGCTGGGAAACGGATGTACCATCTGTTGGCAAAGTTCCTGGCATTTAAGATGCCGAAAAGCTCAAGACGAGCCTGTCATATATACTGCTTAATGCTAGTCAAACATTACATTAGACGCTTACATTAATAGATCTTTGTTCTGATAATACTATGCATCTGCCGCGTTAGCACGCGGACTACGCAACGCATGTACCGCGCGACTTGTTCCATCTCCCACCCACCGTCACGTGCATACAGTCCGTGGCCCATTCTGTTTTCTCTGCCTACGTGAGCATCCACTGCATGTCGCCACCGAGCTCATTTTCCTGCCGGTTAGTGAATGAGCAGTGTCGCATTATGAACGGAACGTCGACAAATTGACCCAGCTTCACAGCAAACTCCTCTCTCTCTAGCTGCTGACTGCAAATACATGATCGTGATCTTCTCCATGTCCCAGATATGCAAAAGTCTTTGCAGTCTGCAGCCATAGAAACTTTGTACATCTTCACACTCACCATCCGTATCATGGCTCCACATAAAGACCTGTATTGCCAGGGACGAGATCTACAAAAGCCTGCGAGCGACCCTGATTACGTATGCTTCCAAGCGTCGTACGATAATTTTCACTTTGTATTGTCTCAAAGGCTTGGAAAAAGGCAGCCCAATATGCAAGTTTGGCAGACGGTAGTGCTGCACGAAAGCCGACTCCTTCAAGTGACCCATAGTAAACGAAGAAGAGTTGAGGCATAGGATGCGCGTATATCATGCTAGAATCATCGTTTCCGGTTTTTTTGTAAGCGACACCATGACTTTCCGAGCAGTCATGCATACAGATGGACATCAAATAATCATGCAACCTAAGCGGAAAGGCTCACACAAAGCTGCAAATAATCCGAGAAAACATCGTCGTGTTGTGGGTGGTGTTGAAGCCAGCCTGTGGCCGCCTCTATTTAAGAATATTCTGAATACATAGGAAGGTTTGCATACATCTATACAACAATACATCAAGAAATCTTGCGGTGATTGCTCTGGTGTGTGGCTGTACAACCTCACCTTTGTAGGATTCTGTTTGTGTTCGGGTGGCTCGTCGGGTGCATGGGCACGGTAGGCCCTGAGCGAGTCGCTCGTTGCCCCGACAACCAGCGTATTAGCCCAACCCCTGCCAACCACTAACCACTCCACACTCCCTATCCGCGTGCAGCGTATCATCACACACATTCGCAATGAGTACCCACTCCCTGCGCGGCATACAATCTTCATACTCCGATATCTTTTTACAACATTCAGACTTATCGTGTTATTCAGACCCGTGCAGAATCGACAACTGGCTAGAGATCGTCCTCGCGGAGCATAAGTGGTCGGAGAAAGACTGCGCCAATGCTGCGCTGCGACATTCGCAAGCTACCTACCACGCAACAAAATCGTGTTCGACCGCTGGGATACGGAAGAAAAGGATGCGACGTATCGAAGGAAATCATGAAAGGGTAACGAGATCGATGAGACGTCAGCAGCCTATTACGAAGGAGATCGTGTCGGTGGGGGTAAACGTTGCGGCGTTGCATATCGCGGAGGGAAGTGAGGGAGAGCGACACATGGAAGACACAGGCAACAATTGCACTGCAAAACATACTCCCTCAGAACTACCGATGCTCAAGCAGCCTGACCTCACCGTTCTACCGTCTACCACATCCGCACACCGCTGGATGTCCGCCGATACTCAATCACAGAGCTCCCGGTCTTTTCGTACGCCAGGAGATACTGAGAGCGTTGTCACCGAGACGACAGTCACATCCAGCTCGAGCAGGAGAGCGATGAGCAGATCAAAGAGCCCAGTAAAGAGCATGGTCGATCTCAGCTTACTGGATCGCAGGGTGAAGAGGATGCATTTGGAGGAGAAGAATTATCCAGATACGATACAACAGCTGGTGCGCGAAGTGGAAAACACAAGAAGGGGAAAGGGTGTAATACCGCGCGAGATCAGGTCTGATGTTGAGGAACGTGTAGAAGCAGAGGATTGGTGGTGGAGCCAGACACCCAGCGCGCTGCCGTCGAAAGGGAAGATCTTGATGGAGCTGGAGATCATGGAAGAGATAAGGGACAAGACGCATAAGCTGCAGGACTCGGATGCCGCCGAGCCGCGCTGGAATAGCGACGTGCACTTCATGATGCTGCGCCAGGTGTGCATGCACTTGCCGGGTATTCAACAGCAGAACATTACATCAGCCCGACCAAATCCCCGCCTCGTCCCAAAGACCGGTTTCAGCAATACAGAATCTAAGCTAGTCGATTCCGCCTTGGTCTGCGACGAGAGTTTGATCCCATCACATCTCGTCCAGCAGGTGCTTGCGGATTCACGCAACGAAATTGATAGTATCAACCATACGAGCGCGAGCGTACAAAGTTTGAGACAAGACCCCATCGCGGTCTCCATTGAAACAAAAACCCCTAACGGCAGCGAATCAACCGCGCTAGCACAACTCTCGCTTTGGGCAGCGACACATTTCAACCGCCTGCGCACCTTGCTACCACCCACCAAACGCGACGTAGTTCTCATGCCGTTGCCACTGATTATGGCAGTTGGTGGACGGTACAGTTTGTTCTTCGCTATCGACGGCACAATCACGGAAGGTATCACCATCGCAGGCGGCGAGACAGCATTCGGGGACTGTGCAACTCTGGACGGATGCTACCAGGTCCTTGCAGGCCTACGAGCAGTGGGGATGTGGGTGAAAGAGGTTTGGGTGCCGTGGTTCGTAAGTGAGTGTCTGGGCGCACAGATTGAACATTGAATAGAAAAGAACGTTTGTTGTCAACAGCGATCTTATTGATGCTGGCATTTCCCTCTTTGAAAAGGTTGATGGAGTGAGAACGTAAAACACATTAAACCTAGACGGAAAGCGCATATAGATGCTTGCAGCACATCCCACCTCAGAAATATGGCCTCGTATTGAATTAGCATTGCTAGCTCTTCAGTCGAATACAGAGGGCAATGCTTGATAGGAGTGGATTTAGCTCGAATCCACATGAGGCTAGGTCTCTTCCACATCACACCGCTTCTCGTCCTCATCATCCTCATCCTCTTGTGCCTCAGTGACGGCTCCGTCAGCACGGTATGGATCGACCACACCGATATCAACAGCACGGCTGGTCACGAAGAACGCATGATCGATACCTAACGGACGGCCCTGGCACACGTAGCCAAGCGGGGTGTGCGTAACGTCCTGACCTCTGCGACGAAGGGAAATCCACCCCAGGATAAAGCCAATTGTTTTGGTTGTTGTTGCATCGGATCGCCCGTTCATGCTAGCGTCATCGATATACTTCACTAGAGAAACACATTCCTCGTACTCCATGTACAACCCACCTGCGAAGATACCAAGCTCAACGGTAAGGCTTTGGGGAATGATGTGCCCGCTTTCAAGTGCCGGAACGGAGTAGTATCGTAGTCCACTGAATTGTAGCATTTTCTTTGTGGTTGGTGCTGAGTACGCGAGGAGATGGACTTTGGGGGGCAATGCTTGAATGCGAATCTGAGGTATCACAATCTCTGCTTCTTCAGCGATAATGATGAGTGCGTTGAAGGTGACGGGATTATAAAGAATCCATTCAACCGGACGCTGACAATATAGTTAGTACATCAGCTAGACGCGAAAGACGACGAACTCACCATAAAGTTATCAATCAAGCCGCCTTTGTCTGTCTTTATCGTCTTCATGAACTCCACCGAGGCAAATAGGCGGGATTCCGTTCCTACAATGCCAAACCTCTGGCCAATAGACGTGCGTGAAACTGCATCGAACACGTGTTCGTATCCCACGCCTCCACACAAACGACCAGTACTTACAAAGCTAGAGATGGCAGGATGAATTCCGGGAAACGCATGGGCTTCGTAATGTAGAGCTTTTTGCACCTCACGCACTTCTTCAACTTGAAATTCCACTTCGCGTTCCTGTTCGACCTCCTCCAGCGCAGAGGAGTGAAGGACATTTGCGGTGCTCGACATACCCAGACGCAGGTGGTTGAGCTTGTTCTTGAAAGTCTCGAGCTGCGGAAACGTGGTCGTAAAAGAGGATAGGCCATGATTATTTTTCGTGCAACCTCCATATAGCTGCTCCAATGTTTGCTGTTCAGGGTGCTGAAGCACCCTAACATATGCAATCCTGTCTTGAGCATCAGAGAGAAAAGCTGCGTTCTCCCATTCTGCGTTTACTCGGTTACAAAAGTCAGTACCTTGGGATACGTATAGATTTTGGAGCTGTTCATTCGCACGGCACGTTTGTTCTAACAACCACCTAACGACATGAGAAGAGTTGACTTTATCGTCCTTGTTCATTCCACAAACATCAAGGATAGACTGATGAGTTTCTGGAAATGCGAAGAAGCAAATAGATTGAGTAGTTGCGAGCTGCCGAAGGCGCATAGCAGCTGGATTCTATGTCAACTTTGAACATTTTGTAAATCAAATGTTCCTACTTACCTTGCACAGTATGATCCTTGGTCTGCCCAAGAGCAAGTGTCAGCGCACCGCAAGCGTATTGAGGCAGCTTTAGATCTACGCCTCGTGTGTGCGCTTCATCCAGGTACACGAGACAGTTGTCTAGATTGTCGACGAATGGGGTTGCTAGCAAAGGGACTCGCGCCTTGGTACCACGGTATCGCACCCAGGCTCGATTGTCAGCACCAAAATACACAGCTGCCGGTGGCCCAGTGTCTATGTCCATCCACGCCTTGACTAAGTCTTCGTTGCTCATCTCGAGTATGTAAGCACCGGCATCAATGAGAACACGAATCTTCTTATCCCTAAGTTGTCCGAGGAATTCTGTCTCGGATAGTCGCTTTCCGGCACGAGCTACAATGTGATATGCACGGTTTCGCTCTTGCAATAAGTAGGTAAGTACCTCAGCGTTCGTTTGATGCAAACTTGGGAGATCATTCTGCTGGATGGTCAGCGGCAACATCATTTTATTGTCGTTGGTGCCGCTAAACCCAGTAGTCCTTGCACGTGTGAGTGTCTTGCCGAAGTCCGTTCGCGAGAACAAGGGCAGATCCCATCCAGAAGCCTGCAACTTGATGTCGAACTGTTTGGCGTGAGCGGGAAATACAAAGTGGTTCATGTAGTGGTCGAGCACGATTCTGTCCGTTCGAAGATGCCTCCAGAGTTCATCTACCTGATCATGATCATCGGGATTAATAACATTCCAATGATGCAAAGCTTCCGGAAGCGAATCGCAGCTGCTAGTCCATCTGTCGTACTCGCTAGCGGGGTCTTGTGATGCCAGAACATGACGAAGAGCTTCGCGGAATTGGATCAGGCTGAGACCAGTGTAATAGAAAGCCAAGCATGTGAGAAGGATCGCTGCGTCAGGGTGTCCGAATTCAGCCTGCTCAGAAGGAATGCCTTTTGCTTCGAAGGGCACTGCCATTGGATCTCGCTTAGGGTGTAACCCATATTGTACGTTCCAGCGCTTTCTGAGACAAAAAAGCAGTATTCGGTTGCGTAACAGACCCCGAACAAGCAATAGAGTTTTGAGCGCAATATTCTCATCGGTGAACAATTTAGCCACACGCTCCAACAGCTCATTGTCCAGGTTCTCTTCAAAGAGCACTCTACGCAGGTTCACATCGCAGCTATCTGAAGCACAATCTGAGAAGCGAAGAAATGATGTCCTTCCGGTACAGATCTCATCGACAATGCTTTGGTGCAGATAATCCTCCACATCTGCTTGAAGGATGTATATCATCGGATAACCCTGACCACGCTCCAGAACTTCGATTTTGCGAGGAAATTTCCGCTCAAGCTCTTGGAGATGATCTTTCACAAGTGATAGCAGCGATTGCGCTACTTTCCAGCGGTGCGGGTGTCCATCCACTGAAGTCTGCCTGCCACTCGGGTAGATGAGCTGAGTCTTCACTGCCAATGAAACATCCGATTCGTCCAGAATGTCCCGACAAATCGAGCTGGAATAGGCCTGAAACTCAACCATCTCACGTGCAGTCTCCAGGTTCGAGCTAGCAAGGTGTTGGAGGCCACTAAGCTTGTAGGAGAGAAGGTGTTCGGGCGCAATCAACACAACGCCTCGACTGTCTAACATTTCTCGATGGAGGTCTCTATAGAGCTGAAGTGTTTGCGGGTTGATGTTGGTCCTGCGGGAGAAAGGAATGTGTCGTATCTCGCGACCGACTAAGCCGCCCAACCGCGACTGAATCATTTGCGCAGTCGGCAAAAGCAATGGTTTTGGTACGATGAGACGTGAGAGCTGCTTGCCGTCTCCTATGACCGCCATTGCCATGGGAACAATACACGATGTCTTACCTATTCTTGATTGTTAGGGAACGCTTTGTGTCTCTAATGTTCTCGACTTACCTTTACCCATGTTCAACTGCAACACTGTGTTGTCCCTCGATTCTGGTGCAATGATCGCATGCGCAACATCAACTTGCTCCCGCCGGATCAAGATATCACTATCAATCTCTAAGAGAAGCCAGTCAGACCATTCCAGTGGACTCCAATTCTCATGGCCGGAGTTTCCAAGTTCTTCTTGAAGGTTCTTGTCCTTGCCATGATACAGCGCGTTGTGAATCCGCATCAGTCGCTGTAACTTTGTGATTAAAATACCATGCGACACAACCGCCTCTCGTACAAAATCCCCAAACTTGCAAGACGAGCTCGACCGCAGTTGCTCTAAAAGCGCGATCGACGTTGTGCAAGGCCAGAGGTTTCCAAGGTTTAACCACGGGAAGCGGTCGTCATTTTCAGATAAAGCTCCATGAATCCGAGACAAGTGAGTGGCTACCATAGTACGAAGACTGTCGATGCATTTTGCGTTGACTGTGATATTTGGGGTGGTATGCGAAACGTGAGTCTGATTACTGGTTTTCTCCAGGGCGTCAAGGCTCATCTTCAAATCAAGCCCATACTGTTGGCGGATAGGGTTTGATACTTGCGCAAAATTGGAAAGAATCTGCCGTAGCTCGACAGTCTCTTTGCCTGATATCCTTGCTATCGTGTTCTCCTTTATACCGGTATACAATTTAGTGTCACTGGGCGGTGGCAGCTCGCACACCTGGCGTCCGAAAGGTAATGCTAGCGATTTCCTAAGAAGATCACTCGAGACCGACGGTATGACAGGATTATGTGTTTTTCCATAGAATGGTTCTTGCTCCCAATCCCAAGATTTTGGATGTGACGTATCAATCTGTCCCTTGTGACATCGCAACACATCCTGCACATGAAGTATGTACTCTGAAAGGGATGAGTTTGAGTGCAAGCGCTCCCACTCAGGGACGACACGCTCCATTGCGAGCCCTACATCAAGGACATCCGAATCGAACCCGTCCAGAGCAACTTTTTGATGTGGCCATTGGCTAAGGAAGTGTTGCGCTAATCGTTTCCCCTCGGCTTCACATGCCTTTCGATGTTCTGCTTCAGCCCTTGTCTGCATCCGCTGACGCTTCTCCGGTAAATCGACAGAGATTAAATGGAAGATGGATTGTACACTGGGCACTTCGTTAAGCTTGAAATGGTTGAATGAGGGACAGGATGGAGGTGTTGAGTTTCTCAACGTCTGCAGAGACGCAAACGCTACCAGGATCTTGATAGTGTCAAGGTCAGTTGTGGGGTTAAGCGTCATGAGACTTAGGCGAAACATCAAGTTGTAGGGCTCGTCAAAATTGGAATGGCGACAGATATTCACAAGACTGCCCCATTGTTCATCAACGCTCTTCTCAACTAAGTCGCTTAGGCTCGCAGCGTCGGGCTGACGTATCCCATGAAAACCACCGATAAGCTGCCAATCCTGCAATATTGTAGAAAGCTCTCGATCCGTGTAGACTTGGAAGGGTTTCTTCTGGAACAGGTTTGCAATGTGATAAACTTTGCGTGCTTGTACCGAATTGGCTTGTTGGCCACGAGATCTGTACATCCGATCGCTGGCTGCTGCCCGAGTTGTATCGTCGACATTGCGCTCATAGACGCGGCGCTGCGCAAGGCCGCGTTTCCTAAGGTGAGACGGGACGTATGCACTAATGTTAACACCGTCCATTGCATTTTGAGCAAAAACCCGAAGATGTTCCGACTTGTCGAGTATCTTGTGCACAAGCCCTTCGTAGGCGTCATGTTGGACGGCCATAGTAAGTCTTGCATTCCAGGACACAGTTTGCAGTGCTTTCTTGTCTTGCGGATAGTATTCCCGCTTTGGACTAAGGTCTAAAATTGATTTGAGAACATTGAGTGGTCCTTCCCCTAATGATTCCCATGGTTGGCAATGACCTGCTTGGAGCATGTGCAATGCTTCTTCGGTGCCTGTGCGGCTAGTCAAAGGATCAGGTATGACGAATGATGTATACGCATGAAATTGAGCTTTTAAGTATAAAAGTCGCGGCTCAGGAGGGCACGACAAGCGTCCAAGTACATCGTCAATTCCGAATTTTGCATAATCAGTGCTAGTAGCTGCTCGAACGGCCACGTGCATCCCATGGCGTGTAGCAGAAAGTGGTCCACATGGTGCTATTATGCTGCGGCGTTTATTGTTTGCGACGTCACGCAGTACAATTTTACTCTCGAAACCGTACAGTGTGCCAGCATCTTGATTGGGATCGATCTCTTCGTTCAGCTCTCGACATTGGAGAAGCCCCTTTTGGTTCACGAAGAATGACAGTTCCAAATGGCGTAGTTCCACAGAGAGCTTTCCCCTTGAATTGATAGGCTGAAAAATGGTAATCTTGTGTGGGTCTTCAAAACCACGAAAGACTTCGGCAACTTGCTTGGAGAGGGAGGAATTAGGATCGATTAGTAACGTTCGATTGCTTCGATGAGCTTGCCATTTGATAAGATCAATCTTCCAGTCGCTTGCTCTTGTCTTCCATAGGAAAGGCTTGCGTCGGATCTCAAGACACCTTGTGTTTAGATTTAACCAATGCGCACAATTGGAGACGAGTCCATCAGGAAGGTCGACAGTCTCGGTTCCGACGAAAAGACGAGATGGAATGTATTCCTGCAGCCCATCCCGACTCCAAGCACGGATGATGACCCGCCCATTCCGAGAGCCAAAGTGTATCTCGTGATTTCTTATACGCAACGCGAGGACGTACGACATACCAAACTCAGCAGATGGGAATGTGAGGAGATGCTGATTACCAAAAAGTTGTTTCACATCATCTGACTCTCGAAAATCGCGTGGAAGTCTTCCTAAGGGCTTGCCATCGACCAGTAAGTGACCTTCCGTAAAGTTGTAGTGGACTACTTGTGTGTTTGCTGGATTCTTCGTCGAAGATGCCATTTTACTTACTACCCATCGGTCGTGTATGGGTGAGACTTGCCGCCAGTTACTAAAGGATTTCCCTGCTGAACTCCCCGGTTCTGACCATGATGTGTTGATCGCCGTGCCAACACTTTGAGGATGGGCTTTTATAGACTGTAGTAAGAGTGATTTGATCTTGTACGTTGTTTTGGTATCTCGAATCAACATCCTCTTCAGAATCGGTGGTAGCTTGGCCACGTCCACAAGGAGGTTTTCTTGAAGAGCCAATGATGCTTGGACAAATGTACACAAATCATTGTCTGACATCACAGCATCTGATTCTTTGATGTTAGAGAATGTCCTGCGGCAGAGTAATGCAGCCCAAGAAGCGTATTTAGCGGCTGTTTCGGCGACAGAAGTCTCTTTGGCATTTCTAACATCGACTCGAAGACGGGTAATCCAAGCTAAGGTGATACAACGTGCCTTAACCAAAAGTTCGTTCGCTCGCACCATGGGGGCCGCCAAGTCGCAAAGGCGCAGAATCAACGTGATCATGGCCTCCATGCAATGAACCTCACGCCAGTTCGACGTGATGTTGTTGAGACGTGTTTCTACTTGTGCGGCTAGGCAGTCACAAAATGACATATCTTTGAAGACCGCATGGATGTCGCCGAATGTATCGTACTTATCATCTGCCGGTCCAGCTTGAGTAGCAAGGTGATTGAATACGTGCATTGTGCTCTCGCTGCTGAAGTTCACATTCGACGCGCCTAGTTCGACCAACATCGTCAGCCATCGGCGAGTCTTGCCGGAAAGCAATCGTTGATAAGCCGTGAATTCATGTACGGACATGTCAGATGGACATTGCGTTTCCGATGCGACGATCTCATATGAAGACGGCCCAGTTATCACAGTGGGAGGGTGCGACGAGCTTGGTATGAGCAAGCTGCAAAGCCCAGGTGGTACATGTACTCCGCACTCATGTTGGAAGGTCAATGGTCTGTCGAAGTCCTTGATCCAGGTCTTCGAAACCGTATCGAAGTACGAGAAATTTAATCCATTGGGATAAAGAACATCGGATTCGGATGCCTTCATCTTCCTCTTACCAACTTTGTAATGCGTGCCACGAAATGATTTAGATGTCGATGCAATAGTGACACCGGTGGATTGTCTCGACGCATATTTTGTGAGCGGGTCGTAGTCTCTCAAGAGTATTGTGGGTGATCCGGATTGCGGTTTGCTAGGGTAAGCCAACATCAAAATCTTCCACGTTGCGTTGCGATATGCAGCAAAAGATCTTGAAATACTCAACTCAAAGATGACTGCGGCTGATTTGATGGGATCGCTAGGAAGGAAATCCTCGTGCGCATAGATCTGCATGCGGTTCCGAACTCGCCAATGCCAGCATTTGGTACATCCTCTTACGTCTCGCGTCCCATCGCGCTTGAATGTGCAGGTACATGTACCCCCAGAGATGCCCAAAGAATGTTCATCAAACTCAGACCACCACTTCTCCAACTCTGATGCCTTCGCCTGGCGTGATACCTCCGATGCCTGTTGTATGCTTTGATGGAGTTGTTGCATCGATTTCGAAGTCGAAACGTATCTTACCACAAAGCAATTCTTTTTAGGCTCAGCGAATATGGTTGTTTGATACTTACATGCTTCGCATCTGTTGTGAATATAGCTCTGGATGTCACGAAGTCGCCGCATCCCCGCGGCTGTCGGTAAATGCAGGGCATCTAAGAGCTGAGGAGTAAACACTGGGTGGTACTCCAGGATCATAGGGAAAATATTGGTGATGTACTTGTCCAGCCTCACCCAAAGTGTGAAAAGACTTAAGATGAAGATGGACATTTGCTCGGGATCGGAGTCGTACGCTGCCCCAACACTGTTCATGAGACCGAGTATTGCATCTGATAGTTTTTCGCAAAAGGACTCGAGCGTAAAGTCTTCAGTTAACTTGGGTTCTTCCCTTGTTTCGATGTTGCACTCCAACTCAGCCAAACGATGATACATATCAGTGAACCGCTCAACTTGCTCAATCGTGGTATCATGTAGCGATGGAAGCTGCAAAGATCGGGGGGTTTTCTTCTGTGAATGAGATGATTCTAAAACACTTTGAAGGTAAGATATACTGTTGGGAAGAGACAGAAATTGTGCTTGCTGATCAGCACGAGTGGGGAGCATAGGAACGGGTCGTGTCGTGTCTCGCTTGAATTTTTCCCAAGCTGAATTCACTAGCTGCGTGGCTTGCATGATGCTCTTCTTGAAGAAGTCTGTAGTAGCGTTGAACAGTTGGCTGTACACTTCCGGCATCCTATTCTTCTCTTGCTCAAGTTTTGCGAGACGACGACAGATTTTGGCTCGCAGGGTCATTGTCAGCTCAGGCGCCAGTCTTCCGGGGCATTCGAGTAGAACCTCAACAAGTACAGTAATGATGAAAAATTTGTAGTGAGCTCTCCCAGCCTCGTTCCCTAACAAGAGTTGTAGTTGTCGTTGAATTCCAACGCGTAATGCAATCCAGAGAGGCAATCTCCGCCATGGGAGTTCCGCAGCCTCGATGTTTGCATCATCACGAACGCGTTTTCTCAAGCGAGTAACAACTTCGTCTACCGGTGACCCAATCGACTCGAGCATGGGTATGAGAAGATGCGTTATAAGTCCCGGACTGGATGTATCGCGCGACTCGACGACTGGAGTTTGCGCTTTTGTCACAAGTGGCTGGAAGCATCTCAAGGGCTCCATGCTGCCCTTTTCCAGAAAGTCAGCAAGCGCGTGCTGGAACGACGGCTTTCGAAATTCTTCGGATGGTATCTGCGCTGAGCAATGAGGAAAATCGGAGATAAGAGCACCTTCACTAGCCAGCACTTCGGCTGACGGGGGCAATAGTTCGAAAGCTTCGAAGACAACAGCTTCTGTTTGGACACTATCATATAGTTAGTCAGCTACAGGATTCATGTTGTATCGACACCCATGACCATCAGCCATACCTGGAATTGTACCGAACGATAAGCGCGGTGTTTTGTTCTGCGATATGCAGCAGAAGTGGTTGCTCCTCATCGAAGTTGCAAAATGTTGAGATCAATGTTTGCTTCTCGAGCCGACCATTTATATGAAGACGTTGGCAGCGGCGAAGGTATTGACGAATCGCATACCAGGGAGGTGTCTGTTCCTGACTAGCGAGTCGGCTCAGTGTAGATGTAGACTGAATGAGTCGGACAATAATGGCATCACTAATGCTTTCAATGTCGGTGTCCTGTTTGCCAGGAAGCTGTGGTGGTAAAACAAGGTGGTTGAACACTTCCAAGAACACGGACATGGCGAGATGTGGGATACTAATAATTCAGCTGCTAGTAGAGGGTGAGCTTTGTGGCAATTCATTACGAAAAGTTGGATACTCAGCCAACATATAAATCAAACTGTATGTGGCTACAGACTTAACGGAGCTGAGTAATTATCTCGTGTGGAGGCAGATCACATAGTGACACATTAAGCTATACAAATCAGATAGCGCCACATCTTTAGATTCGGATCCGCAGAAACTATGCTTGTTTCCATAAGGCTAGGTCGTGCCATATAGAACTGAGTGGTTCGCGATGCGAGGTGCAGGAGTGCAGAATGCACTAAGTCTGCTGACGGTTCCGCTTTACCAGGATCTTCGCGCATTCATGTAATAGCATATATTTTATGATCCTATCATCTTCTAGTATGCTTTCCAGTGGAGCTGACAAGCTGATCCTTGGGCGGGGGTATGAAAATTCAGCTTTTTGTTGTATGACACCGATCGTCCAGTTCATTGTGTGCGAAACGCAGACAGACACAATGGAAGCTAAAAGGCGATGCTGACTACATGATGTTCGTTGTTGATACTTCATACGGGCAAGAAGGAATGATAACGTCCTTAGAGACAATACATAGGGATATATAGACAACAGCGAAACAAAACGCCCGGGTCCCTTCGAGCGAAACCTATGCTAACATTCACTCCTACTAGCTTTGTTTGATTGCGCAAAGCAACATTTGAGGCGCGATGTCTCTGCCATATTTTCCAGTTTATCAACGATTATGCAATAAAAGCGACACGCGCCGAATCTCAACCCTGCAGCTCTCGAAACACCAATGTAGTTGGTTGCTCGATGGCGTTATGCCGTCCCAGAGGTCTTGTTACCACCTGTGTTTTCCAGTCTTGGCATGTGCTCTCTCAGCTTCAGACTAGCCATATGATTTCTCTAGAAAGTCTGAGGGAACAAAGAAAAAAAACATGCAATATTAAGTGGCTATGATATTCTTCAGCTATCACTGCAACGTAGCCTAGAACAGCCGTACGCATGCACGCACGCACGCACGCACGCACGCAGGCGTAGATGCAGCGAGTTATCAGGCTTGCTTCTCAGTCTAGTGCCTCAGCTTACATCTACTCCCCCTCTCCACACTTTTATCACTTCAGGTCTTTTCATCCTGCAATCTGAATAAGCAATTTTGCTTTCTAATACGACTACAGTGAGTCGAGTGCAGAGCGATCCGTGCAAGGATAGACGTGAAATCCGGCCTTTTCTCTTTACTAAGCCTTTCAGTGGAGAGATTCAATGCGCGCTATGTGTATTTAAACAAAAGCCACGTACTAGGCTGACGTAAGATAACGCTGCCTTGTCGCATGCTTTGCATAGCGAGAAACAACCGAAGTTATCAAACACCTGTTCGTATCGAAAAAGCCTGGTATCACTGCTGGTTCGGCCAGTAAAGTCGAGAAACAAAGTTTATAGTTTGTTCATTTAGAGGACTGAATGTTCTCCCTGGTGATGGCGTTGGAATAACCACATGTTAGCTGGATTCGCTGCGATGAGTGACTTTAGTAACTGTTTAGGATTTTGTGGCTCGAATGTATCGTAATCTAGCGATGCGGGCTAGCTTTCCATGTGCAATGGTTATTACCCCACTAATACTGACCAATCGTGGACGTGTACATCTAATTGGCACTGCAGGAGGGTCTCAGCCTTTCACAAAGGAGTCCTTCTTGCGATAAGTATATAAGTAACGATTTTGCGTTGTGTGTTGGGTAGCAATACGCGACGCTAAAAAGCTCTCTGCGTGTAGACTAGGTTTGTTTGGGCCTTCCCGTCATCTTATCTGGTAAAGAAGGTGCTTTTTTCAAGCATGATATGAAGGCAGCATTGTGCGTGCATGATGGTGGGCTGTTACCGCACCTACATCAGTGCCTCCACGTCATACATATATGCGCCAGGACTGTTGTGAAGGCTTCCCCCGCATGACAAATCATTTGCGGTGCTCTTCGACCCGGCATGCAAGAAACACTTCGACTCTGTTACAGGTCAGTATTCACAGCGAGTTTCCCACGGTTCCATACGCCTGGTTACATAGCCAGATAGCCAATGAGTCTCGACCACTAGCGATAAAAACGGTCTGTAACAACAACCCAACCCGCATTTGAGTTTAGAGTACAGGGGCTCTACCGTGCCCTGTTTGACAATGGTTTGCTACTCCCTTCATCCGGCCTTGCTACAACTTAATTTCACATCCTTGCGCTCCCCACACCCCTACCTAGTTGAATGCAATCTTTACCGGTCAGAGCACGGTCGAATCGCTCTTATCGAGAGCTGCAGACCGCATCATTTAGGCAACTCGTCAATCCAATCCCCGAGGCTGTAGTAACTAGATACCAAGAGCTGCTGCATAAAAAGAAAAGAAAAGAAAAATAGTAAGCATTTCAGCCATCCCCCCACAGATTTGAGCGCTATCGCAAGTTACGGTCATTTAAAGTCCGCATTTGCTGCTCTTCCGATATTTTCCATCAGGCGGCTCGTTCCACCTCTCGCAAATTATCAACTAGAGTAACTGATTGGCTACTTAAATAGTTACATAGACGGAAGGCTGATCTTGGTATCTGATAAGCGTCCTGGTAGCGCGATATCAAGATAAGAGATTTACACTTTCAGTTTCCTGGCGCATGAAACAATTGGCCTCTTTCATTACATACTATGCACACAGGCATCTTCCATTAACTCCATAGCTGCCTCCCACATACCTCGAGAGGATGACCTAATGAGGACCAGGCTCTTCACTACGTGAAAGGTAAGATTGTATGACTTCTGTAGATACATATCGTCAAGTATTTAGCAGTACCTATGCATCTACAGAGTTTGGGAAAGGATTAGCGCAAACGCTAGAAGGTGGTGTCAAGTGTTTACGGTGCCGGTTGTATGGCTTCACCGGATAGCCGTCCGCAGATGCCGGAGTTAGCTTGCGATTCGTGGGAGAGCTAGTAAATGCCCAATCCCGAGAATGAATCGAAAGACCCACCGATGCTAGTGGCTCAAATGCATGTGCGGAGTGCAGATAAGCTCATATTTGGTGTGTCACCAGCTGTCTCGATGGTTGAGCTGCATAGCCTAGCACAGAAAAGATGTGCGTAAAGCAAATAGAAGATTGAGACTAAGGTTCAGCTTGCAGCTCCCTTACCAGTCTAATACACATCAACCAAACATGCAGAAAGTCTGCCATAGGCTGGGAGGCAGTATCTTCGCGTACCGTATGCGACGAGGTAGCAGACCTGACCATGGCGGTGAAGGCTAACCTATGCTTTTGTGAAGACACGAGAGGCGGGAGCCCTGCTCCAAATTTGTGCTAAGAAGGTGGATCTGATGGCTGCTAGCTTCCTATCATTTCGATCTTCGAGGTTCAATAGTTTCTTATGTTGGACTGAGCCCTAATACCAAATCTTCTAGTTATCATTTCCTCAACTCACCCAGCATACACATAAAGTGCGTATCGAACGAGATCTTCATCCACATCCACAATGGTTACCAAATCATTCGACACCCGTGTCGTGCATGAACTCTGCTCAAAAGATCAACTAGACTTGCTAGACTCTGTAGATCTTCTACGCTCTCAGGGAATCGACCATTATGTCTCTCTACCACAGATCATCGTTTGCGGCGATCAGTCTTCCGGCAAAAGCTCTGTCCTTGAAGCTATTTCTGGTGTCTCTTTTCCGGTCAAGAGCAACTTATGCACACGGTTTCCAACCGAGTTAGTCTTACGAAAGACATTAAAAATAGGCGTCAGCGTCTCCATCGTTCCAGATCGCTCGCGTAGCAGAGTAGAGCGTGAATCTCTCAGCAGTTTCCATGAGACGCTCGACAGCTTCACTGCACTCCCAACATTGATCGAGAATGCCAAAACAGCCATGGCCATTGGCAGTCTGGGTCGAGCTTTTTCGAAGGATCTCTTACGGGTTGAAGTGTCGGGCCCTGATCGACCGCATCTTACGATCGTAGACTTGCCTGGTCTTATCCATTCAGAGACAAAGCAGCAATCTGCAGCTGATATCGAACTTGTACAAGATGTCGTCAAGTCCTACATGAAAGAGCCCAGGAGCATTATCCTCGCGGTTGTATCCGCAAAGAACGATTATGCCAACCAGGTTGTGCTGAAGCTCGCCCGAGCTGCCGACAGAACCGGAACTCGCACGCTTGGTGTGATCACCAAGCCTGACACTCTGAGTCCAGGATCTGACAGCGAAGCCATGTACATCTCGCTCGCTAAGAACTTTGATGTGGAGTTCCGTCTTGGATGGCACGTTCTCAAGAATATGGATTCGGAATCTGGATCCGGGGCACGTTCAAATCGTGATGAGGAGGAAAGTCATTTCTTTTCCAAAGGCATATGGCCCACGCTGCCAGATTCCATCCTCGGTATCGTGCCGTTGAGAGAGCGACTGAGCAAAGTACTTCTTGTCCAGATCGCAGCGGAACTCCCGAGTCTTGTTGATGAGATCGAACTCAAGTCTGCCGCTTGTCGCACTGAACTCCAAAAGCTGGGCCAGCCCCGGGCCAGTATCGAAGAACAACGTCGGTTTCTCGTCACTATCAGCCAATCATGCCAGGCCCTTACTAAAGCCGCCGTCGACGGGACCTACAACGACAACTTCTTCGGTAACGCGAAAACTGACGTTGGCTACCAGAAACGCATTCGTGCTGTGGTACAGAACCTCAATCAGTCTTTTTCAGAGACAATGGCGCGCGAGGGACACCGCTATGTCATCACCGACTCTTCGGATGCAAGTCTTCTACAAGCTAGTAGGCCAAAGGAAAATATCCTTAGCCGGTCAGAGTTCCTCAAGCGTATCGAGTTCCTCATGAACCGTACTCGCGGCCGCGAACTCCCTGGCACCTTCAACCCCATGGTAGTATCAGACCTCTTCTTCGAGCAGTCATCGCCCTGGGAAGAGCTTGCGAGAGCTCACATTGTACAAGTTGTAAGTGCAGTTAGGGCTTTTCTCAGACACCTCACCTCCTATGTTTCAGATATTTCTACATGCGGCGCATTATTTCAAACCTTAGTCGAACCTGCACTCGAGAGGATTTCGAAAGATGTGAAAAGCAAGACGGCAGAACTGCTTGCTTCACATCAGCGCGGGCACCCCATCACCTACAACCACTACTTCACAGAGATGGTGCAGCAAGTCAGAGAGAAAAGAATCACAGCAGAACTCACGCGCATCATCCAAAACGTCTTCGGCGTTAGCTCACTTCATCCGTCTGGGAAATCTCAATGCGTAGAGATGGACTATCGGCCGTTGCTAGATGCACTCGTAGCGCATAGAAACCCTGATTTGAATCAGTATGCGTGCTCCGAGGCGCTGGACTGCATGCAAGCCTACTACAAAGTATGTCGTTAACCACAGAATTTCGGTGGATTTCCTTCTGAAGACCGTGTGTTGACATATATGTTGTTCCATTAGGTCGCCCTTAAACGCTTCGTAGACGACATTGCTGTTGAAGCTGTAGAAAAAGATATCATCGCTAAACTCAGCGATATCGTTTCGCCGATCAGAGTTACCTCTCTTGCCTCTGATGTGGTGACAGATATCGCAGGCGAGTCCAAGGAGAGCCGAGCAAAGCGCAGCCAGTTGGAAATACAGCTGGGCGTGCTAGTTCAGGGATTAGATACGTGTAAAAGATTCATGGTGAAAACGCTACAAGGTAAGAATGAAACCATGTTGTTAGCAGATTTAATATGTAGAGCAAGTATAAACTAAAGTGTGCCCTTGTACAGATACACCAGATACACCGACCCTCCGACATAGCTTTAGAGATTCTTTGTCAAACCTGTCTTTGAACCTTCTTTCCACTGAACCTCACGGAAACGTCATCAACGATGGACTGGAAGAAGCTGGCATATCTCATCACGAAGCCCATGATGAGTCGACCTTGCCAACAGAACACGAAGCAGTATCAAAACGAGAATCTGAGTCTCTTGAGGATGAGGATTTCGCTGGGCCTATGGATGAGTCGACGACTGACTCATGGGCTTCTTCGTCAGCGAAAGTTTCATATGACAAGAAGAAGATGAAGAAGAAGAAAGGAAAGAAACAGGCATATGACTCTGAACGATCTTTTCCCTATACAGAAGATGAGCCTGTGTAAGCCCAGAAGTACCATGTATAGTCACGTGGTTGCCCACTGACTAATAATGCTGTATTTAAACTTGCTTCTATCATGATACATAGGACAACACACAATACTTCTTATAACCTTAACTGCTTACAGTTATGAGCCCGGCCTAATCCGCATATTCACTCAATCAATTGACTACCAATCTACCTATCCCATCATGTCGACGCATACAGTTCGTTCAGACATCATCCTCCAAGGACAAAGCAATTGGGAGCTTTGGATCTTTATCGTCAAACGCATTGCCGAAGCAGGAGACATTTGGGAATATATTGATCCCAATCAACCACCCAATCCCCTACAAAAGCCCGTCCAGCCTACTAGGCCAGCGCCTACAGTCAATGCTGACGGATCGCCTGCAACTCTTCCATCCCAGCAAGACTTACTGCAATACAATCAAGACCGCAGTAGCTACTACAAGGAGATCAAAGAATACAGACGTCTTCGAGATAAGTTAGGACAAGTTGAAGCACACATTACTAAAACTATACAGCAGGAATTACTATATCATATCAAAGACAAAGCAACAGTCCACGACCAAGTCAAAACGCTCCAAGATCTCTTCTCTCCTACTACTTCGGACATGGAGTATCGAGTACAGAAAGACTACGAAGCAGCAAAGATCTTGCATGCTCGACGATCAAATATTGAAGACTGGTGCAATGAGTTTCTCACAGCATACAGTAGAGCAAAGCAGCTCGATCTACCTGAAGTACACGGATTTCGAGCACACAAGGATCTTATCCGAGCAATCAAGCAAGTTGACGCTGCATACGCTGCCAGTGCTTCACTCGATATATTCAAAGCTGAGGAAATCTGGAACTCGGATCGCAGCAAGCCAATACCTCAACAATCTCAGCTCTCTACCGTGCTCGCCGAATACCTGCGGTATCATCGCACTACCTACTCAAGAAAGGCAAATATTCATGGAGGCACCTTTGGAGCTACGATCAATGGCCAGCCATCTCCATACAACAATAAGAAACGATCAAGAGACAATGAAAACAAGCCAGCAAAGCCCTGCCTCTGTGGCGACAATCATTTCTGGGGCCAATGCCCATATATCGATACAGCACTCCAGCAACGAGGATTCGTTGTAGACCCTGAAAAAGCCAAGAAGATTGCTGACTTTGAGACTAAGGATAGTCGCGGAGTACTAAACAAGATTCGGGAAAAGAACCGACGTTTTAAGAAGTACAAGACCAGGGACAGCAGCAAGCATAGTAAAGCGTCAGACTCCGATTCGATAGAAATTGACGCAGGAGACCCACTAGCTGATCATTCCTCGCACGAAGCATATGCCGTCTTCTCTTCCGCGTTCAATAACCAAAGGCTGTCTCAACAATATCCGCTCGCCCATTCATGGACGCTAGATCCCGCCACTGATATCCATATCTGCAACAACCCTGCAGAATTCAATTGGACAACCCCGGCAGCTGAAGACGATATAGTCTTCGCAGGAGGAGCTGAGACGAAAATCGAGGCATGGGGTGAAGTCAAGCTACCTCTGTCAACACCAAGCGGTATTAAGACGACGACGCTCAAGCGCGTAGCTCTAATCCAATCCTTCTTCACGAGCTTAGTCTCACTATCCCGTCTCTCCTCATCAAACATCCATTTTGACTCGGGAAGAAACGTTCTATATAGAGCTGTCGACAATGCTCGCGAAGACGTTGCAAGCCTTACCCGGTTAGGAGGTCATTGGCTAGTCGTGCATCGCACCCAGCCTCCACCAATCCAATCTGCTCAATATGCGGCCTTTGCGACCAATCAACGCAGGCCTCAGTACTCAGCCCAACCTCTCAAACCTCGAGTACTTACTAAACCTCAGCTCCATGTCCTGATGGCACATGCGGGCAGTGATGCTATCGACCACCTAGCAGACAACGTTCGAGGCATTCAACAACCACCTGCTGGTGTGGCACCACATACGATCGACTGCGAAGAGTGCTCACAGAACAAAGCCCATCAAATCATCTCTCGTCGTATGGGACATGAGATTGGCGCGTCTCGTCTATTTGAGACAATTGCGATCGATATTATCAAGCTTGATGTCATAGGATACAATGGACATCGATATGTATTCCATGCCTTTGACCTATACACGAAGTTCAACTTCGTATACTCTATTCCAAAACGCGATAAGGAAACTCTACTTGAAGTGATTACCCGACTAGATCGTACGATTAAACGAGAGTTCAACACTACCGTCACATTCATAATAGCCGACGACGAACGAGGCTATGGTTTAACAGACGACTCTGCGCGTGCATACTGTCAGCAAGAAGGAATCAGATTCCAGATCAGAGCTCCACATACGAAAGAGCAGAACGGCTCTGCAGAAAGGTCAGGCAAGACTCTGATAGATTGCTCACGATCCATGCTCAGCACTTCAAATCTACCACTCCATCTTGCTCCTGAGACGTACGTCACTGCAGGCTATCTTCTTAATCGCACACCCACACGATCTCTTAGCTGGAAAACACCATTTGAGATGGCGTACTACAAGAAGCCCTCATTAGCTCATCTCAAACTCTACGGCTGCCGAGCATACGCGCTGCGCACGCAAATACCGCGAGGTGACAAGCTTACTCCTCGTGCTCTCATAGGCTATCTAGTTGGCTATGATGCCTCAAATATCTACCGAATCTGGATACCAAAAGCAAAGAGTAGAGCGCACCAGGGCAAAGTCATTCGCACACGTGATGTGACGTTTAGAGAGGACATGTTCTACCAAGCATATGATGGACAAGATCCACTCCTACAAGGCGAAGAGATACAAGAGGTTATACAAACAATCCACATGCCACCACTGCAGAATCCAGAAGAGTCTTCTGAAGAAGAGGACGAAGGGGCTACAACAACAGCCAGCCAGGACACGCCAACCTTGCCTACTCAAGGCATTGAAAAGCCTCATGAGCATCACGACGTAGGGCACCGATCTCTACCCACACCAGCGATAACAGCTACTCCAGACCCAGATCACGAAACTGCCTCTTCAGCTATAATCGGTCGCAGGTCTACGCTTACTCCAGAAACGCAGCCATTGCCTCAAGTATCAAGAAAGCGAAAGCGACGCGACGCGATAGAAAGCTCCGTAGACACAAACGCTGCAGCAAATCGCGAACTTATCGACGGCAATCTACGCCATTCACACATACTGCCAGAAGGAGCAGCAAGATCTAGGAAGCCTACACGCAAAAGCAGCAGCTTCTTCGTCAGTAAATACTGGTCCACGTTCGTGGCAGCATCTATCACAGCTCCGAAAACACGATTTCACCACTCAACGCTACCTCCTGAACCTCGTTTCTACCAGGATGTTATGAAGCTCCCTGCTGTACATAAGCAAGGCTTTATAGCAGCAATGCAACGTGAGATCTCAGATATCAAGCGCAAGGATACGTACAAGACTATATTCTGGAAGGATTTTAACACTCAAGACACTGAAGTCCTGCCGCTTATATGGGTGTTCAAATACAAGCTTGATAACGAGGGATACTTAGTTAAATATAAAGCTAGAATCTGCGTTCGAGGCGATCTTCAGGTAACAGCCGAAGATACATACGCTGCAACTCTAGCTACACGCATCTTTCGAGGACTTATGGCTATCGCGGCATACTTTAACCTTGAGATACGGCAATACGACGCAGTCAACGCGTTTACCAATGCTCAGCTCAACACACCTGTCTACTGTCACCCGCCAGAAGGCTTCTCTGACGCAGAGCATCTGTGGGAGCTACGCAGAGCCCTATATGGTCTCAAGGCCTCGCCACTACTATGGTACAAAGAGCTCACAAAGACGCTTAAAGAACTAAGCCTCCAAGAAGTCAAGGAGGCGCCATGCCTTTGGAGAAACAAAAAGCTAATCGTTTTCTTCTACGTTGACGATATTGTGATCCTCGCGCGTCCAGCTCACA